>PVIA01006435.1:0-97689 GCA_004024845.1 Tonatia bakeri
AGGGTGTACAGGGTGGAGGGGAGTGAAGGGGGGAAATGGGACAATTGTAATAGCATAATAAAATATATTAAAAAAGAAAGAAAGAAAATGAAAAAAAAAGCAAAAACTTTTTGTACCTGTCTTTTACTATGATCTTTGCTTGGTCATCAATGTCCATCTCTTCTACATTTTCATTCACAGTTTTAATTATCCCATTTTCCTTGTTTCCTTCACTTAACAGCTCATACCGTCCATTTTCTAATGCTGACCTCCAGATGTGTCGGTCTGCAACCTGTAACAAAACCCAAACTACTCACCCTGAAAACAGATATATGTTGTTCCTAGGGAATATGAGGTTCAATGTACATATGAAAAATTCATGAATATTCTAGAACACATTGTGAATCCATAAGGAATCTAAAAATAAGATTACTAAGTGGTCGAAATGGAATTCATGTCATTCATAGATGGAACCTTTAGTACCTTGCTCTCTATATAAGGAAATTATAAATAATTCTATGACTGGTCACTGATAGCATCAAAAAAGTGATAGATGATAGCAAAGCAATGAATAGAACACACATATCAAGCATGAATTACTTACAGATTTTAAAAAGGTAACAAAGAAACCAATAAACAAACCAGACTCAGCAGAGCAGGCAGGAGCTGGTCAAGGAAGAAGAAAATATCCTTACACATTTCAACATCTTGGATGAAAATATCATTAAAACAGGTATTTTTAAAAATACCAAAAATTAATATTAAAAAGGTCAGTTATGTTCACTAAATTCCATTTAAGAAAGCAGTTAGTCATATAGCATATTTAAGAAAGATTTTATATTCATACATAAGCATTTAATACAGGGGAATTATAAACTTAGTTTTTACTAAAAAATCACTGACTAGTA
This sequence comes from Tonatia bakeri, assembly GCA_004024845.1. NCBI lineage: Eukaryota > Metazoa > Chordata > Mammalia > Chiroptera > Phyllostomidae > Tonatia > Tonatia bakeri. Next base: position 888 of record PVIA01006435.1, read on the forward strand.
TTTATTCAAAACACATATGAGTTGCCTATATCAAAGAAATTAACAAGTATGACCAAAACTCTGGCAATTAAATAAACTAAATATGGGAACAGGTACAAACCTTTATTGCTCCTAACGTTCCTTGGTAGATTCTATCTTCAATATCCAAAAGAAAATCTCTCAGCCTCAATTCAAGCTGCCTCTCTGCAGACATCTGAGATGGATCACTTGCATTGAAAGCTCTTCCCCGAGTATATATAGGTTTGCTATCAGTCTGCGGTTTGTCTGAAATAGTCATCCAATACCTTTGTTATGATTTCCTTATTAAAAATACAAGCTACCCCCTGTGAGTGTTATGATCATGAGATGATGGATATTAAAAACCCTTAGTAAATCCTCAAGGCACTAAAAAAAAGGGGAGGGAGAGAAAATGTTTGCACATTACATATTAAAAAGGGCCTTATATCTAGAATATAAAAGATCTCTTATAATAAAGATAAATAATCCCACTAAAAATGGGCTTATCTGAATAGACTTTAAGAAATACATACAAATGGCCAATAAGATCATGATGAAATGCTCTACATCATTAACAGGAAATGAACAACAAAAACAAAATGAAGTACCGCTTCACACATCTATGATGGCTAGAATCAAAAAGGCAGATAATAACAAGTGTTGTCAAGGATATGGAGAAATCTTAACCCTCAGACACTGTTGGCAGAAACATGAAATGGTATAGCTGCTTTGGGAAACAGTTTGGCAGTTCTTCAAATGATTAAGCAGAATTACCATATGGCTTAGTAATTTCATTCTTAGGGTATATACCTAAGAGAGATAAAAATATGTTGACACAAAAACTTGTATGTATATGCTTACAGTGGCATTATTCAAAATAGCCAAAAGGTGGGAACAACAGAAATGTCCATCAAATAATACATGGATAAATAAAGTGTGGTATACAATGGAATACTGTTTAGCCACAAGAAGGAAAGAAGTACTGACACATGCTACAACTCAGATGAATCTTGGAAACATTATGCTATGTGAAAGAAGTCAGTCATAAAAGACCGTATGTTGTATAATACCACTCAGGTAATATGTTCAGACAGGGATACCCGCAGAGACAGAAAACAGATTTGTGGTTGCTTAGGTCTATGGGGGGTGGCAGCTAAAGGATAAGGTGCTTCTTTACGAAGTGATGAAATGTTCTAAAATGGACTGTGTGACAGTTGCACAATATTGGTGAATACACTAACCAGCCCCCTCTCCACTGAATTGTCTATTTATAATGGGTGAATTGTATGGTGTATGAATTAAATCTGAAAAAGCCATTAAAAAAAAGAATGGTGAGCTACAGTTTTTAATCCTGAAGAGAACTAAAGTAGTGATGGTAATATCTTCCAAATTTCAGAGTTCTTTACCTAGAGAATCTCACTTAGCAATATAAAAACTTATACCTAAAAATGTGTAACTGTTTTTTCGTATCTGTCATCAACAGACCAGTCATCGAATGGGAAATGTCGCTGCCTGATTTGCCTTTGCAGCCTATCTCCAAAGTGATCACTAGCGGAACCTGTCTCTGGACTCTCAGTCAAAACCCTTAATGAGTGACCTCACCTAGTCATGATCTCTAAAACTGATGGTAACCTTACTGCTTCGGGTATTCAGAACCTGTGGATAAAGGAATGAGATCAGGAAGACTATGCATCTTCTCACATCGCTAGATGTGTTCCTTGTAATACAAATGGAACCCAGTGGAATCTAGAGAACCTTGTTTTCCTGATTGGCGAACTTTCTCTAATTCTCAAACTGACAGCATCATCTAAATGAAAGATATGGTGCCTTGATATAACTGTAATAGTTTGAAAATGTTTAATCCCAAACCAGACTTTATGGGGAAAGAAAAATAAAGACAGTAGTTTTCACTGAAAATTTACCTGAAAAATGAAATTTCTCTTCAGAAAAACGAGCTAGATGTGCACGTATTCTGTTTTTCTCTTGTAACAAAGTTTCTTTTAAGGCACTCTCTCTGTGTCCTCTAGAATTGAGAGCCTCGATAAGCTGCTCTAGCTGTTCACAAGAACGGTAAAAGCACCACCGGTTTGGCTTATGCACTGGTTTTGGCGACTGCACAGAATCATCACAGGGACCTTGGTCAATGTCGGAGGTAGATTCAGACATCAAAGACTCTCCAGTTTTAGTGGGTACCTGAGCATTTTGAGACTGTACATTATTCTGAAATGATGAAGGTCTAGGCAACAGCATGTCTTCAGTGAGACCAGAATAATCCTCTTCAATAAACAATCCAGGAATAGAAGGGAAAATCCAGTATCGCCTATACATGCGGTCACGGCCCAAGGGAAAGATATTGGTGCATGCTATGGCACTTTGGATTTTTTCTAAGAGCTCTTTCTCTTTTCGTTGATACTCCTGTTTTAAAGCTTCTTCCTCATCAGCAGTGAGAGGTTCTCTTGGTAAACAGTTGATCTCTTCTTGCCTTGTAAATTCTTTAAATCCATTTTGTCCTCCTTTCCCTATAGATGAAACATTTGATCGTTTTCACATTTTAAATTTTCATTAGAAAAATATGATATAAGACTACCTCCAGTCATCATGTGTTATGGACTGAAATACATGCCCCCAAATTCATGAGTTGAAATCCTAAACCTCAGTGTTACTGTATTTGGAGACAGGTCCTTTAAGAAGATAATTAAGGCTAATTGAGGTCATAGGGGTGGGACACTAGTCCTTCCAGGAAGAGAAAGAGAGGCCAGCGCATTCTCTCTCCTCCCACTGCTGGTGTAGAGGAGAGGTTGGGGACACAGTGAGAAAGTGCTGGCCTGTAAGCTGGGGAGGGAATCCTCACCAGAAAGGAACCCTGCTGGCACCTTGATCTCGGACTTCCAGCCTTCAGAATTGTGAGAAAATAAATTTCTGTTGTTTAAGCCACCTAATCTGTGGTATTTTGTTATGGCAGCACTAACAGACTAATACACTGTGTTGATAAGAAATCGGTACACTTAAATTTAAAGGGACACATACAAATCTGTGATTGCTATACAGGACAGTGTGTCAGAGTCTGTTATTCTGCAGGATATATACTATAGTCAGTGCTTCCTATAAATTAGGAGTTGGCAAATTACGTTTTAAAAGGGCTAGCCACAAAGCATCGCAGGTTCGATTCCCAGTCAGGGCACATGCCTGGGTTGCAGGCCACGGCCCCCAGCAACCACACATTGATGTTTCTCTCTTTCTCTTTCTCCCTCCCTTCCCTCGCTAAAAATAAATAAATAAAATTAAAAAAAAACAAAGGGCTAGCCAGTAAATATTTTAAGCTGTATAGGTCACATGTTCTCTGCCACAACTACTCAACTCCGCCATTACAACATGAAAGCAGCCACAGACAATGTGTAAATACATGAGCATGGCTGTGTTCAATTAAACTTTATGATCACTGAAATCTGAATTTCATATCATTTTCACAAGTCAAAAATGTTCTTTATAAAATTGTTTCAATTATTTAAAATTGTAGAAATCATTTTTCCGTTTATAGGTTATATAAAAACAGGGGGCAGGGCAGATTTGGCCAAGGAGCTTAGTTTACCAACCACTGCGTTCAAGTAAGATAACCCCTAACTTTTAGGTGGGTATCTAGCAATCCAAAAGAAGGACATTTCCTAGATCTTCTCTCCCCAGGAGGCATGGCTACACGAGAAACTTCTGGTGAAAGAGATGGGAACAAAAGCATTACATGTAACTTCAGGGTTGTGCCCCTCTTTTTTCTTTCCCTCTTCCAACTAGCTGAAATGGAGACATGATGATAAATCACTTTGGAACATGAGGATGGAAGCACCAATGAGATAGAAAGAGCCTGGACTCCTGGTGCCCTGCCTGGCATTTATGATGTGTTCAAGAATTACTTCTCTCTCTTATTTCAGTCACTGTCAAATTGCTTAAATGGCTGGGGAGTGTTTTTTCTTTCTATTTTTCTATTTTTTTTTTTTTGCTTGAAAGAGTCTGTATAAGATTGGAACTATTTGCTTCTTTAAAATTGGCAGAATTACCTATAAAGCTGTCCAGTGCTAATATTTTTTTTGGATGAAGATTTATTTTATTTTTATTTTTATTTATTTATTTTTTTAAGATTTTTTATTTATTTATTTTTAGAGAGGGAAGGGAGGGAGAAAGAGAGAGGGAGAGAAACATCAATGTGCGGTTGCTGGGGACCACGGCCTGCAACCCAGGCATGTGCCCTGACTGGGAATCGAACCTGCGATGCTTTGGTTCACAGCCCGCGCTCAATTCACTGAGCTACGCCAGCCAGGGCAAGATTTATTTTTAAATAATTTATTTATTCATTTTTAGAGAGAGGGGAGGGGAGGGAGAGAGAAAGGGGGAGAAACATCAACATGTGGTTGCCTTTTGCATGCCCCCTACTGGAGACCTGGCCCACAACCCAGGCATGTGCCTTGACTGGGAATTGAACCAGCAACCTTTTGGTTCACAGGCTGGTGCTCAATCCAATAAGCCACACCAGCCAGTACTGGAGGAAGATTTTTAATACTAATTCAAGATCTTTAATGGTTTAGAACCATTCACATTTTAACTTTTTCATTAATTCATTTTAATCTATTGTTTCCCTATATTTGTGGGGGATTATTCTATTTTCCACTTCTAACTTAAATTTCTTCAACACTGTATTAAACAGATGTTAACGTGCGGTGTTGACTACTTTAAAATATTTTCTGGTTTTCATTATGGTTACTCCTTTTGCTTGACCCATTGCTTGGAACTATGTTTTAAAACTCCAATCATATGAAGTTTATTTGGTTTGAATTTCTAAATCAATTGCATTGCAATCAGAGAATACACCCTCCATGATATAGGAGATGTTCTGTCTATAATAACCATTTAGAAAATAATGTAGAAAAAAGTAGCATCCAAGTTACGAGCACAGAATAAACTTAAGGATCTCCTACAACAGTTATTAAAGGAAGACGGTTAAAGATCCTCAGAAATAATTTGTTTCAACAGCTTTCAAAAAATGTATTCCCTTTGACCCAGGAATTTGTGAAATTATTTTAAAGTAGTAAAGATTTCCATTTTCAGAAATATGACACCAATTACAAGCATTACTGATCTTTACATCTCTACTACCTAAAAGGCATTAAATGAATGTTGAATGGGTACGTTATAGAAAAAAAAATTTCTACTAGGCCTAATATAACGTCGTAAATACAAAAACTCAACGAAACTCACTGACTAACCAAAAGTGGAAGTTACAAGAAACTAACCTATTAAAGAGATAGGAATATGGTCTCTTTCCCCTAAAGTATAAATGACATGTAAATAAAGACCTAATCATAAATATACTAACGTAACTTCATAGCACCATGTAATAACAGAATGGTCACAGCTATGGGTTGAGCATTTAAAAAACAAATGGAATCACAAACAAAAGTAAGTTAATATATATTTCAGAATAGCTGAATTAGTAAAGTGCCTCAATTAAAAACAAGTAAGCATGTCCTTAAGAAATTCCTATATTACCCCTTCTGCCTCTTTTATGTAATCCTGGGTCATCTTCATCTTCAGTGACCGTATCTTGATCCAGTTCCTTTTGCTCCATTTCTTTGCTCTCAGTGCTAGTATCAAAATCTTCCCTTTCTTCCTCCCTTTAGGATAAAAACAAAGATCATGTTCATCAATGAATATATGACTCCACTCATAAAATATTTACTGCCTGCCTACTAAGTGTCAGGCATTATGCTTGGGAAGTAATGGACAAGATGACAAGAGTTTTTACTCTTGCAGGGAAAACATAAACCATTGTGAAATTAATATATATATAATAAATACCAAGAAAGGAGAAGTTCAAGGTGCTATGAAAGCATTTCAAGGAAAACCAAATCTAGTCTCAGGATCAAGAAAGAAAGGCTTGGTTGGCCCTGGCTGGGTTGTCTCAGTTGGTTGGAGTGTAGGCCAGTATATCAAAAGGCTGCAGGTTCAATTCCCCATCAGGGTACATACCTAGGTTGTGGGTTTGATCCCGGTCAGGGAGTGTATGGGAAGCAACCAGCTGATGTTTTTCTCTCTGCCTCTCAAACAAATAAACATATCCCCAGATGAGGATTAATAAAAAGAAAAAACAAAAGGCTTGCTTGAAGAAGTGACATTTAAATTGAGAGACTGGAGAGACTCAGGAGGAATAGGTGGCAGAAGAAATCTCCATTTCTAGTAGAGGCGATAGATAATATGTACAAAGGCACTGAACTGAAGGGAACAGGAAAGAGCATATAATTTTGAGAATGTAAAATAAAAAGACATAATCCAAGATATGGGTGATCATACTGGGCCTTGTAGGCATTATTCAAAATGCAATGGGAAAAAAAAAGGAGAGAGAGAGAGAAAAGGCAATGGTAAAAAACTTAAGAGAGTTTAGTAAAGGGAAATGGTATGATCAGTAAGCACTTTGGCTGCTTTGTGGAAAATTATGACAGAGAAAGTAGATGAGGGGAGACCAGCCAAGTGGCCACTAAAATTTCTAGGTAGTTGGCTGGGAGGTGATGGTGGCTGAATAGAAAGAAGATAAATACACAAATAGTGGAGGAAAAAGGTAGACAAATTTCAGATATAAGGTAGAATGAACACAATATAAATGTTTTACTAATTTGTATACTGTCCAAATTAAATCTAGAATTGTATAAATCTTGAAGTAAATTCTACCATTTATAGTCTACATGCAAAGTGAGTATTGCAAACTCAGATGTATTCAGGAGCCAGAGAGATAATGTAAATGAGTCAGGCTAGATGAGAACAAAAAATTGAAGTTGTGGGACCTATAACATGTTTATTTCTTTTTTAAAAAATGAGGTATCACAAAGAAAAAATTGTAACTATGTGAAGAGATGAATATTAACTAAATGTATTGTGGTAATCATGTCACAAAATATGCATATATTAAATAATTTGTTTTACAGCTTAAACTAATACAATGTTTTATGTCAATTATATCTCAATATAACTGGAAAAAGTTTACAAAATGTAAAAAAAAAAAAGGAGATATAATTCACATACCATAAAAGTCACCGTTTTAAAGTGCACGAGTCAGAGGTTTATTGGACGCTCACGAGGCTGTGCAATCATCACCACCATTTAGTTCCAGAACGTTTTCACCATTCCAAAAGAAAAAGCCCACAGTAGTCCCTTCCCATTTTCCCTTCCCCACTGGCCCTGGTAACCACTCATTTAAAATTGTAGAAATCATTTTTCCGTTTATAGGTTATATAAAAACAGGGGGCAGGGCAGATTTGGCCAAGGAGCTTAGTTTACCAACCACTGCGTTCAAGTAAGATAACCCCTAACTTTTAGGTGGGTATCTAAAAGTTAGATAATCACTTTCTGCTATGATTTGTCTCTTCTGAACTTTTCACATAATTGCAACCATATAATACCTAACATTTTAGGACTAGCTTTTTTCGCTCGGCACAATGTTTTCAAAGTTCGTCCACACCGTAGCATGCAACAGAGCTCCACCCCCCTTTATTGCTGACTAACATTCTGCTGTGTGGGACACCACTGAAGGGGCATCTTTTTGTTTATCCTTCATCAACTGACAGACAACTGGGTTGTTACCATTTTTTGGCTATTAGGAATAATGCTGCTAATAAGCTTTCACATGTACATATTTCAGTGAACGAAAATTCTTAATTCTCTTGGGTATGTACCTATGAGTGGAATTTCTGGGTCATATAGTATCATATGGTTTAATTGTTAGAAGAACTGCCAAACTTATCAGAAGAAGCTGTATAATTTTATGTCCTGCCATCAATGCATGAGAGTTTCAATTTTTTCCCATTTTCTTACTTGTTATTGTCTCTCATTTGCACTGTGGCGATCCTACTGAGTGTGAAGTGGTATTTCACTGTGATTTTGATGTGCGTTTAGCTAATGATTAATGACGTTGAGCATCTTTTCATGTGCTTTTATATATTTTCTTTGGAGAAATGCCTATTAAAATCCTTTGTCTATTTTTTAATTGGGTTGTCTTTTTATTGAATTGTATGAATTCTTTATCTTAATATTTTGGATATTAGACCATTATCAAATATATGATTTTCAAATATTTTCCCATTCACTGGGTTGTCTTTTTACATTTTTTTATTTTTAAAAATATATTTTATTGATTATGCTATTACAGTTGTCCCATTTTCCCCCTCTTCACTCCCCTCCACCCTTCACACCCTCTCCCACCCATATTTTCCCCTTTTAGTTCATGTCCATGTGTCATACTTTTAAGTTCTTTAACTTCTACATTTCCCATACTGTTCTTACCCTCCCCATCTATTTTCTACCTACCATCTGTGCTACTTGTTCTCTGTACATTTTGCCCCTCTCCTCCTCCTCCCACTCCCCTGTTGCTAACCCTCCATGTGATCTCCATTTCTGTGGTTCTGTTCCTGTTCTGGTTGTTTGCTTAGTTTTTGTTTTCCTTTTAGGTGGGGTTGTTAATAATTGTGAGTTTGCTGTCATTTTACTGTTCATAGTTTTTTATCTTCTTTTTCTTAGATAAGTCCCTTTACCATTTCATAAAATAAGGGCTTGGTGATGATGAAACTCCTTTAACTTGACCTTATCTGAGAAGCACTTTATCTGCCCTTCCATTCTAAATGAAAGCTTTTCTGGATAGAGCAATCTGGGATGTAGATCCTTATCTTTCATGACTTCAAATACTTCTTTCCAGCCCCTTCTTGCCTGTAAAGTCTCTTTTGAGAAATCAGCTGACAGTCTGATGGGAACTCCTTTGTAGGTTACTGTCTCCTTATCACTTGCTGCTTCTAGGATTCTCTCCTTCATTTTTACCTTGGCTAATGTAATTATGATGTGCCTTGGTGTGTTCCTCCTTGGGTCCAACTTCTTTGGGACTCTCTGAGCTTCCTGGACTTCCTGGAAGTCTATTTCCTTTGCCAGAATGGGGAAGTTCTCTTTCATTATGTTTTCAAATAAGTTTTCAATATCTTGCTCTTCCTCTTCCCCTTCTGGTATCCCTATAATTCGGATGTTGGAACGTTTAAAGATGTCCTGGAGGTTCCTAAGCCTCTTCTCACTTTTTTGAATTCTTATTTCTTCATTTTTTTCTGTTTGGTTGTTTCTTTCTTCCTTCTGGTCCACTCCATTGATCTGAGTCCCAGTTTCCTTCCCATCACTATTGGTCCCCTGTACATTTTCCTTTATTTCACTTAGCATAGCCTTCATTTTTTCATCTGATTTGCAACCAAATTCAACCAATTCTGTGAGCATCCTGATTACCAGTGCATTGAACTGTGCATCTGATAGGTTGGCTATCTCTTCGTTGCTTAGTTGTATTTTTTCTGGAGCTTTGATCTCTTCTTTCGTTTGGCCCATTTTTTTTTTTAAATCTTGATGCACCTGTTACTAGTGAGGGGCCGAGCCTTAGGTGTTCACCAGGGTGGGGTTACACACGTTGCTGTGTTGTGACACTATATGTGGGGGAGGGGTCCGAGAGGGAACATGGTGCTTGCTCCACTCTCCCCCCGAGAGGGAATGGTGCTTGCTCCACTCTCTGCTGGATTTCAGTCACTTCCCCTGCATCCCAAAAGCAAACTGGGCCCTTCTGGTGCTGATCCCCATGTGGGTGGGTTTGTGTACGTTCTAGGACCCTGTGGGTCTCTCCAACGAACTCTCCTGTGAGGCCAGGAGTCTCTCCCAGCACCTCAACCCCCACAGGTGTTTTTAATTGTTTTGAGGCTTCATTTCCCTGTGCTGGGACCCTGGGTTGTGCGGCCTGTCTCGCTTCCCAGTTTCGCTGGTTTATTTGTGCAAGAATGTGGGACTGCCCAGCCTACCAGTCATCTTGTGTGCCAGCGTCCCTCCACAAACCTCCACCTTGCTGGGTCTGCCCTGCTGCAGCCCCCGGGTGCCTGGGGTCCACCAGCCACCACTTTTTGCTTTTGTTTTGCCATGACCCCTCTCCACGTGGCTCCCAGACTCCACCCCTCCTACTGGTCTGGATGGATGTTTCTTCTTTAACTCCTTGGTTGTCGGGCTTCCATACAGTTCAATCTTCTGTCAGTACTGGTTGTTTTTTTGATTCTAAATTTTTGTTGTCCTTACTTTCGTTGTGTGAGGAGGCACAGTGTGTCTACCTACGCCTCCATCTTGGCCAGAAGTAGGAGAAGAAGCGTCTATTTATATTCTTGACAGTGTTCTTTAAAGCATAAAAGTGTTTAATTTTGATGAAGTCCAATTATGTTTTTCTTTTGGTTGCTTGTGTTTAAGGTGTCTTATCTATTAACTTTCCAAAGGCATCCAAATTCAATTTCTTAAAGTGTTGTTGATGGTCTTATAAAATACAGGTGTGGCAAGTTTATGATCTATGACCTTCAGACTTAAAAGGCATTTTTACATATAAGTGTGAAACACAGTGTACAACCGTGATGATGGTGGTGGTGGAGGGGGTGATACACTACCTTAATGCTAAAAATATATTTCCAGTTAAACATAGCCTATTAAAATTTTCCTGGGAAATTATCATTAATAACATTAATCCTATGAGAAAATGAGCTTTAGATTCCCTGGAAGTAGTTTTATTTTTATTTATTTATATTGATTTTTAGAGAAAGAGGGAAAGGGAGTGAGTGAGAGAGAAAGAGAAAGAGAAACGTTGATTTGACGTTCTACCCAATCATACATTCACTGGTTGACTCCTGTATGTATGTGCCTTAACTGGGGATCGAACCCACAACCCTGGCACACTGGGACAGTACTGTAACCAACTGAGCTACTCAGCCAGGGCTCCTAGAAGTACTTTTAAACACAACACATGTATTCTTGAGGACCATCTATACTATGTACCTTTCATAGGCTCACTACACAATCATTGTACCTATAGGAAGTGGGTTTTCTAAAAATTTTGAAAGCATTTTAGAGGTCAAGTTGCTGATATTTACTCCTTATAGAAAGTCACATGAACAGTGTAATTCAAACCATACCCAATAAATGTATCTGCAGCTGAATTTCTTTGCTCATCTTCCTTCAGTTTTTCTTGTTTCTCTTTCATTTTTTGTTCTTGCTCCTTAAGTTTTTCTGCCTTCCTTTTACGAATTCTGAAAGTTAAAATAACATATTATAGCCTATCTGATGTTTTTAACTTTAGTATCTTGCCTTTAATCATCAAATTATGGGAAGTATTCCAAATGTTATCACAAAACCATAATGTAGCAATCTAGTCATAATCTTTTAGTAAAGCCAGCAAACATCAGTGGGAGTCAATGTCACATTACAGCCCAATGTGAAATTTGGTTCTAGATGCAAAGAAATAAACAATTTTCATTAGCACAACTAAGTACAATTGTCTCTTACCTAGCAGCTGCTTCTTCCCTCTCTTTTCGATGTTGTTCTGCTTTTAACTCTCGGAACTCCTGCTTTGCCTGTCGTAATATATCAACATAATCTTCAATAAAATCCCTAGTAGAAACTAAGGTCAGTAGTTTCCCACAGAGAGCATGAAGTATCTTCATTTTTTCTCCTGTCAAAAATTGGTAAATAACTTCTTTATTATCAATGACAAAGAAGGAATTGTGTTTGAAAAATTTTAATTTGTGACTCAAGGTGAAAATGCTTATTTAAGAAAGAATAGGAGAAGTCTCTTAGGATCATGTATGCCAATGGCATGTCTTTAGAAAAAAAGCAACTCTGAGTCCAATTTAACAGTTTTGTGATATATAGGGCATTTCTTTTTTTAATACAAATTTTATTTATTTATTTTTTAGAGAGGGGAGAGGGAGAAAGAGAGGAAGAGAAACATCACTGTGTGGTTGCCTCTCACACAACCTCTACTGGGGACCTGGCCTGTAACCCAGGCATGTGCCCTGAGTGGGAATCAAACCAGTGACCTTTGATTCACAGGCCGACACTCAACCACTGAACCACACCAGCCAGGGCATGTAAGGCATTTCAAAAACTAATGACTACTAAATACAGTTAAGTAGACATAAAACATTTCTAAGTACAAATAATTATTTTTCAAGTTTTAATTTTTTAGGCTTATATATAAGGTTCAAATAAAAACTAAATTATAACCACAGGATTTTAAAAAAAATGACAAGAGGCAAACTGTGACTGTGAAATGACTGCTCGAAAACACAGGCGTAAATTCTGAAAATTGTATGAGTGTTAGGAAGTAAGGTCCTCTACTTCTATTATAAGTTCTGTTCTCTTAATCATATCAAATTAAACCCTATATATTTTTATATTATAATTTTTTACATAAAAAGGAAGTAAAAAATGACTTTATCTTAACTTTTATACTGTTTCTCATACCTCAAACCCCTATTAAAGCAAATATGAGAATTCAGCAGCTACAGCTTAAACATCTTCTATACTAATTAATAAAAATAAAAACTAATTCTCACTTATTCTTTTAAGCTTAGGAGATTCATTAGACAAACCAAAAACTTTCTAAATAGTAAAAAACCCAAATGGAAAAGAAAAGAAAATCTTAAGTAATTAAAGCTAACATGAACAACAATAGTAGTTTCAATTAGGTCACTACTGGTATTCCAACAGTCTTTTTTAAAAGACTGTTTTCTCTCTTTCTCTTTTAAAAACTGCTCATCATCTAAAATTTCTCCTCGGCTACCTAGTTTTCTGGGTGTAAGAGACATAAAAGGATAGAAATGGAAAGGTCATACAAATTCCAACTTGTAAGTTTACCTGGTGTCAAATCATACACTGAAGTGCTTGACAGTTTCTTCACTAGACTGGGGCTGCTTAAACGAAGCTCCATGCAGGCATCATCTGTAGCATCAAATCCTCCTCGTTTCTGATATCTGTACTTTGCATTTGCTGATGTCACATCAGCACCTGAAGCTAAGATGTGCAGTCTGAGGATTTCAGAAAGAGTGCAGCTATCAAGATCCAAGCTTTTCAAACTGCAGCCTATAGTTAAAAATGAAAATAGTCATTTAGAACATAAACCATAAATCTTCAGCAATGTAAAGTGTACCTTTATAAAATAAAAATAAAAAGCCAATAAAAAAAAAAAGCCCACACATACCCTGGTGCAACTGCGGCCATGCAGCTGCCAAAGATGCAACTGCAGACAGTGCAGATTTTGTGGGGTCTGCATCTTCATCCAAAGCCTCTGTTAAATCTTTAAGGAAATAAATACTTTATTCTAGTGCAAATTAAAGCTTGAATATTTGGGAACAATGCCCTTTTACAATGACCAAAGAAACAGCAAACAGCTTAACATTCACAAACCTCGAAGAACCAACTCTAGATACAAGCATCATTTACGTTCTACCTGGTCTCCACTTAACACTTTACATCCTGTGACATGGACCACACAGTAAATTTTCCTTACTTAACATAGAGAAGACAACTTCCAAGTTACCGACAAGATGCACACACACCTTCCAAAAGATGGTAAAATACACTTTAAAATTAAAAACAAATCTCCTTGTTCAATATAACTTCGGAAAAGTCTACTTTGAAAATCAGAATTCACTTGAAGATACTCAATCTTTTACAAATATTTTAAGACTGAATCTTAACAAAGTATAGGTTGTAAGCATCAGAAAACAAGCACAGAAAAAGAGCTAAAAGAACAAAGACAGCACTGCTGTCACTTAACCATTGATTTATCCTATACATTTAAGTTGTTTTCATTTTGAAAACTTTCCAATCCAAGAAACAATAGGAAGATTTTCCTGTATTTTCTAAGTAAATTACTCTAGCCTTGAAAACAGTGCTTAGCCTACAAATAGGACTAAAGAGAAATCTACAAGAACAAATGTATTTAAAGCATTAGTATATATACTTATTTCTAATTATAATATAGATGATAAAAAATTAGAAGTGTCAACTATGAAAAACTTTAAGCTTACAAAAAATCCTTCTGTAATGTCATAGTACAGTGGACACAGCTTCGGGCTAAAAGTCAAATAATGTGTATTCTGGTCTTAGCTCTGCCAGCCCCTAGTTCCATGTTATGCAGTCATTTAATTGGCTTCACTTTTCTTAAACAGATGAGTCTAGATCAGCAGTTTTAAAATTCTTCCAATATTTCTTAGAAGCCAATATAAAAGAGATAAAAGATGCCCTTGTTAAAATGGGGTACAGAATCCCTGTACAACTTGAACTGCATGGATTAGACTTTGGAAAATCATTGGCCTAAACTGGTTCTCTGGTTCATTAATCTCCTACTATATGACTTCCTTCCCAAAGTTCACAAGCTCACAAAATCAATCTTAAAGAACAGAACTGCTGTCCTTTACTAAAGGAAAAAGACAGCTCTGGTATCCTGTCTGTTTACAATCATTGACAGTTTCATGGCACTTAAGGCATAAACAGTAGCACAGAAGAAATTATCTGACTAAATTTTACATATATGCAGAAGTTATTCCTACCAGGCCGTGAATCTAGTCCACAGACATATTCTTCCTCACCAGGGAAAAACTAGACATAAAACTCCCTCAATTTTCATTTTATATATAAAACCAAACAAACTTAAAATTCACTGGCACTCTAAAATTACTGAGAGTTGTGGGTGCAGAGCTGCAGAAGCGGGCTGGCACTCCTTCGCAGCAATCGCACGTGCAACCTGTGTGTCTGCAGTGAGTTATAATTCCCGAGGACAAAGGCTATAGCCTTAGGAAACGGGCAACCAACAAGAGAGTTTTCTTTTACTTGTGTTAAGCTAACATGTTAAAATATGCATTACTTCACTCAATTTTTCTATGCTCTCCAGGAACTGTAAATGCCACTCTAGGATTTGCTTAGGGGCGGTCACGTGGGTACAACATACCAAGAGAATATGTAGTTGAACCGTATGTGTTACAACTATCTGAAAGATACTTCTATCATCATAGTAATCTAGAATTATGAATATAAAATTCCAATACCAAACAATGAGATCTCAGCAAATATACACAATTATTCTATATGGGGAGGATATTCCTATGCTTCGAAGGGCTTGTAAGTTTAAATGTAAGACTAAAGTGAGGAACAGATATTTTTAATGTAAGAGTTTAAAAACTGTTGCTAAAAATTTCTCAGATTTGTTATAACAACAGAGAGACCAAAGGCCACAGAAATTAGCTCTCCTTGAAAACATATAATTTTACAGACAAATAGGTAAACAGGTAAACAAATATTCAAATTGTCAACTCAACTGCCATTATAAGGCTTTAGACCAGACTGCCCGAGTTTGTATCTCATCACTTTCTTACTGGCCTCGAGTCTTTGGGCAAGTTCATTAAACTCCTTAAGTCTGAGTTTCTTTACATGTGAAAAGCAGAGAATAATCATATCTACTTCTCAAGGGTGATATGAGGATTAAATGAAATAATGCATATATAGTGTCATATATCACTTATTAGCTATGTAATCTTCTGTAAATAACTTCACCAAACCTCAGTTTTCTCATCACTAAGGTAAGTCCATAGTTTTCTGCCCAATTTCTCCCTTTCTAGAAAACATTTTACTATTAAGGCCAGCTACAGAGGAAGTAAGAGACCATTCAATCCCTTCGACTATTGAACTGCTTCAGGAAAACTGTGGGAAAGCTCTTCTGTTACTAAGATAGGAGGTCGCATGAGAAACGCTTGGGAAACAACCTAGGGCCCTCGTTCAGACTGACATCATGACGTAAGATGTGGTCGGTAATAATAGGAAAGTGAGAGAAAGGTGAAAAATTCCAAAGTATGTTTTTTCCCCGAACATCTAAATTTTTAAAAGGAGAATTAAAACCTTTACTTAACAGCCGATACTTATTCAGTAATTTTACATGTATATTTATAGACAGTTCTGTAAAGGAGAAGAGCTATAAAAATTACAGATCAAATAGGTCATGAATACAAACTATAATGATAATACAAATGCCAACAGTCACATATATTTTCCTTTTACACTAGCTGATTTTCCAACACAGTTTTCCTGTCACCCACTTGTGGTCACTGGGACTTCCAAAACTACAGCATTCATCTGCTCCACGTCCCGAGTTAAATACAGTTTGATGTCTTGCATGAAGTTCAGAACTTTGTTGACAACACTGTGATGGTCTTGGTTATTAAGACAACCTAATAGCTACAAGAATGAATATGTGCTAATTGTCTGTCTCAGATAATCCATCTGTGGTGCTGGTACTTGTCCTCTTAGATAATCTTCAGATGTTTTAAAAACAGATTTACCCTTCTGCCTTCCATTTAGTTGGATCTCATTTAACTGATTAAGTTATCTGTGATGACAACAGGGACCATACTGCTAAAATGGCCTTGATAAGGGATCTATGGTGCTTAGCACTCAAGCAAGAGAATATATTTTGCTTGAACTCAGGCTGTAAAATCAGAAGGCAACTAACACTGGAGGCACACTTATCATTATCCTGTTGCTCCAAGGACCAGTCATAAAGGAAAGTGAGCTCAGATCATCTAAGGCCATAATAGTATTTGAATGGAGGAATATCCCACCTTTTTGTACCAAGATTCTGTTATTAAGATGTCTCTCAATAGTTATTTCTTATTGTGAATTTTTTTATGGAATACGCTAAAGTATTCTTGAATAAAGCTTCTGATCCTAAATCTCCTAGGTAGCCAAGTTCACTGAGAGTATTATTTAGGAAGCCAAATCAATCTCTTAATAAAAAGGCTTAACAATTCCTCTGAGGTAAATCCTAAACAAAATAGTAAACATACTCTCTTTTAAAAATAAAAAGGGTTTATCCAAGAATTATTCCTACATTAATATGTACGACACACTGACTCTAGATATCTTTAAGTACATAGAATTTAAAGAGCAAAACCTCAAACTCAATAGCGAAATAAAAAAATTAAATTTTACTTTACTCTGATTTAAGAACTGTCAGATGTAAAATGAAACCAGCAGCAATATTTTCAATTTAAAGTATTAAAAACAATAATTAAAGTATTTCCTTAGGTGGAGGAAAAAAAATCAATGTCACTTAGCAGAATCTCTTGGAATTATAGATACTAATCAATGAAATCTGTAATGCTATTACATCACGGAAGAATTCTAAAGGAATAAAAATCAAGACAGGCTGGGGAGAAAATATTTTTAAGGTCATCAGAAACAGGATACATTAAAACAAAGTTTTTATAAAACAACTGATAATGTGTTCCTAGCATATGACTCAATAAGTTGGTAATTTGAACAACTATATTTTATAACCATAAAAGCCAAGTTAATTTTTAAATAGCCTTCAAAAATGAGTGTTACTACAAAGCAACTATCAATCAACAATAATATGAATTCTGACCTTTGGTGTCAGCATCAGTTATTTGGTCTTTGGCTACTTCCTCTTCTTCTTCAGCTATCGCCTGGAAGATGGCAGTCAGGAAGAAAAAAAGCAATTCACATAGTGGGCCTTCACTGTCATTTCCTACAAGAGCTTCCTCTAACATTTCTGTGAATAAAATGTTTAAAATGAATTTAAAGTTCTGTTCATGTATTGAAAAAAAACCCCTCCAATGGAATAATAAACATTTCAATCAATGATAGCCTGGTTAACTATTTTCTTAAGTGTCCATTTATCAAAGTAAAGCAAAGTATTATCTAAGGCAAAATCAAAAACAGTTATAACGATTACAATAAATTCCAATACCATCATCACCCAAAATCATTGCATTCAAGAAAGCCAAATTAGACTCAGTAGATCAATGTAATATTTCATCTAAGTTGAAATTTGAGGTGCAAATGAAGGCATATCTTTAAAATTATGATTTTATTCGAATTACCATTTTGTTCTAATTTGAATAACAATGTAAAGATTTGTTATTGTTTCCCCATATTCTTAAAAGCTATGTGGAACATTACTTGTACCAAACAGTGCATAGGAGAGGGAATCTGCAGCAGTAGGTGTAATCCTTACATGGCATCGAAGTCATAAATGTTTCTTATCTAATTCATCTTACCTAAACCAGTTAGACCCTCTTGATCTGTAAGGCACAATGACTCATACCTTGGCTACCTCAAAAAGAGAATTTGAGGGAATGTAAAAACCCTCCTGAAGAACAGACTCTTATTAAGATAAAAGTGGCATTATAATTCTGTCTCTGAGGGTCTTTACTTGGATCTTAAGAAATTATTTTACTATTTGACAGCTAAAGATCCAAAACTCGATCCAACGTTCTCCTTGTACTAAGTTAGCTCTCAAAAATATTCATACAAAGTAACAGTATATACAGAGGCAGAACAGGATCACAAATTAAAGGCAGGTGTCAGCTTATCTCCAAATACACCTGATGTCAATTCCTTCCCTCCCTGCACTTATCTAACAGGCTATTCTCAAGATGTGGAGTCTATTCTTTTACCCCCTTGAATCTCAGCAGGCCTCACCAATGGAACATGGCAGAAATAAGGCCTGTCAGTTCCAGGCCCAGTTTTTAAGAAACACGGCAGTTTCTGTTTCCTGCCACATAAGAAGTGTAGACCGCCTGATGGAGCAGGACACTGTGTGTGTGTGTGTGGGGGGGGGGGTTGGCGCCAAGGCACCAGGCATCTGCGTGAAGGGGCCAGCCTAAACAGGTAGCCAGGGTAGCCTTCAGTGACTCCGGCTCTAGCCACTGTCTGACCGTAACCACGGGAGACCCAAGAGAGGACTAGAGAGCTAGGTCCAGTGGTTCCCCAGAACTTCGAGAGATAATAATTTGTTCTTTTAAGCCACTCATTTTAGGGTGAACTACAACACAGCGATAGTACTTGCCTAGGGATACTCCCTCAGGAAATTCATCTTGAAGATCAAAAAGTTCTCCGAATGCATTAAGGAACTCTAAAACCATCAGAGCATCACCAAAGATTTCAGGAGGTAGTCTAGTTTTCACTGGAGTTGGTTCTGGAAGTTCCTGCAAGATTAAACAATTTATGTACCTATTTGAACCAAGTATAGGAAATTATAAAAGGAAGATTATGACACACTCTTTACCTAATAAGAATTATTTCATGTAAACTAGTGGTTTTCACTCTGAATGTTAACCATAATCACTTTCAGAACTTTTAAAATTATGGATGTCCTGACCCCATTCCAACTTTACTAAACCAGTCTCTTAAGGATTTTTTCCTTCATTAAATTAAGACTATTACTTTAGGTTGAAGTGTATTTCTGACTGAATTTCCTAGCAGAGAGGAACTTTTAACCTAGATTCTGGGGTCAAGACAGTTGTGCCAAAATTATCTTCAATGGAACAGTTAATCTGCTATTTACTGACTAAGAAATACTTTCTTATAAATAGAGCTGAATGAGTTTGGCTTGAATATTTTGATTTTCTGGAGGTGGGGAGAATCTTTACCTAGTAACCAAGTTAATCGAATGCCTGCCCCCCCCCCCATGTGGTTATTGGATTATCAAGGATCACATAAATGACCAATTATTGCTGCAGAATAAAAATCATTATTAAAGCTTGTTAGGAAATGCTACCTTGAAAGTCTAAATATGCACCTACTTAACTGGCTATTTCCTCTCAGTTAAATATGAAGAGGCCGCTATTATAAAGAAAGATTTCATCAGCAAAGCCACACAGGTTCAGGAATATGGGTGTGTGAAAACATCACATGACAAACTTATACCTTAAGATCATCACATTCCATATCTTCTCTAGGTTTACTCCACTGTTTTAAGTGTTCCATATATTTTCGCTTTTCTTCACGTAATTTCTCTCGTTCCTAAAACAAAAGGTTAATAAAAATTCTTATAAATAGAGTGCTGGCTGGTGTGGCTCAGTGGATTGAACACAGGCCAGTGAACTGAAAGGTCGCTGGTTTGATTCCCATGCAGGGCACATGCCTGGGTTGCAGGTCAGGTCCCCAGTTGGGGGTGTTTGAGAGGCAGCCGATAGATGTTTCTCTCCCTCTCTTTCTCCCTTCCTTCCACCCTCTCTAAAAATCAATAAATACATTCTTTAAAAAAATTCTTATGAGAAATTTATAAGGTAGTATCAGCATCACCTGGCAACTTGTGAAAAAGAAAATACGAATATTGAGCCCTACCCCAGATCTATTGAACCAGGAACCCTGGTGTTGGAGCCAACAACTAATTTCTTCAGAAGACTTTCTGGTGATTTTGATGCACGCTCAAGTGCTGAACCAACATCTGATCAAAACAATGCCTACCTGACACACTGCTACAAAGATGAGAAGTGTCCCACATGGTAGTTCTTGGATAAATATTAATTCAGTCTAACTATGCCTAAAGCAGCTCTCCCGTACTTCAAATCAATTAGTATCCCAACAATATAGGTAACAAATTATTAGAGAACCTAAGATAAAACCTCCCCTTACGTTTTCATAACATTTATTGTTTTCAAGATTCGTTTAAACCCAACTGACAGCCTAGAGACACGCAGAAGGAGCAGTAAGTAAAAGCAATACCACAGTAGAGCTGGTGAACGTCTCTTCTTTTTAACCCAGGCCACTTCTCTTGCTCACTTAGTCTTTTGAAACCCTCACTTCTTGGTTCTGATATTTGAAACTGCAAGATAAATACTGACCCCCAAACATCTCTAATAAAGAGTATAAATAAAATATGTTGTTATGATTTTTCCAATACATGTTTAGTTATGTTAATGTTCTTTCTTTGACATTTAGAAACACCAAAGGTAAACAGATGTGCACTTAATCAAATTTTCAACATGAAATGACTACATGATTACAGAACTTATTAATGTGCTTCAAGTAGTCTGCTGAAGTAAGTCATCCCCCCACTCCAACATATTTTTATAGGGTGTAATAGGATGAGTATTCTCATTCACTTTGCTAAGAGTGTAAACAAGCACAACACGTTTGGTAAACAAATACGCACATATATAGAAAGTTTTACACATGTTCTTACCCTTTGACCTAGTATTCTACTTCTACAAATTTATTCAGGGAAATAATCTCAAAACAGGAAATTTATTCACAAATTTGCACAGAATAGCATTACTTACAGGTAAAAAATTATAAAGTACTTAGCTACATCTATTTGATTAACTACTAAGCGGTCACTGAAAATTCCACCATCCCTAATTTAATAACATGAAAAATGCTTATGTTAAACAAAAAGTATACAAAATTATAAATGCTGTATTTTTTTAAGGTCCAGAATAAAGATTAGAAATAATTAAAGTATTAACAATTTGCTATTGTTAGCTAACAAGAGCTATCTTTAAGTTTACTATTTAGATTACAAGTGGTCTTTTAGTTCTCTAACACTGGCATGAGTGTGTATTGGACACCTCCACTCCCCACTGCAACGGCCTGTGTGAAGTCATTCATAAAATTCAGGCAATGTAAACAAGCACTGTATGTAACATGGTCATCTAAGGCTACTGGTGAGTATCTCCAAAAATCAATGATAAAGACTATCTTTGGAAAAAAAACAGGTAAGAATTCTCTAAGAAATATTTACCACTAAAGATTATAATAAAGAATTGCTGAAATATTCTTTTTATCACAGATACCTTATTCTTTAAGGAGAATAACAACTCTGTAATAATTCTTCTTAGTCACAGATTTTACTGTATTTTTCTAACTATGTATTTTACTTTTAACGGTTTATGCATATCACCGTCCCTAAATTTGGAAGTCTAAAAGATGAAGAAAATTTTAGAATTACACTCAAAAGAAGCTTTGAGGTGTAAAGGCATGTATGTATATATTGAACCTTAAAATAATTCATTAAATTTTTCAAAGCAAAAGGGAGATAAAATAAATAGTTTATCAGTGCTCTATGCACAACTATAAATGTGAACGAAAATGGTAAAAGCATTCTACTGATAAATTCATTCATGGTAAATTAACCATGAATTTAAATGTGTAAAGTACTATTTACTCTATATAGAGAGCATAACTAATATGTTTAAATGAATACCTTTTCTCTTTCTATTTTAAGTCTTTCTTTTTCTTCTTTCTTCTTTAATCTCTCTTCTTCGACAATTTTCTTTAATTCTTCCTTTTTTTTTTCTTTATCTTCCTTTTCTTTTTTCTTTGCTTCCAGGGCATCTGCTTTTTCTCTTTTTAATTTAGCCTTTTCAAAAGCTGTGGAGAAGGTCAAATTTAAAATTGTACACAGACAGAAAACAACACATTTTATAATGCAACAAAAGAATCCTGAAATAATTTAAGGTTAAATGAGATCAGCAGAGATTCACAGGAGTTGTAAATTCCAGAAGGGAACCAGCATGTAATTGAAATCTGAAAACAAAGTTGGCTGGGTTTCAGACCAAATACTGCAGTGGGATAAACATTTACCTGCCTCTGAAAGTCCTGCTACTCAAAACATGGTCCGAAGACCAGCAGCTAGGTTATCATCTTAGAAATGCAGAATCTCTTCTCTCACCCATACCTACTAATTTAGAATCTTCATTTAAAAAAAAAATCCTTACCAAGGATATGTTTTTGATATTAGAGGGAAAGGAAGGGAGGGGGGAAGAGAGAGAGAGAGTGAGAAAGAAAAATATCAATGTGAGAAACATTGATCAGCTGCCTCCTATTTGCGCCCTGACCAGGGACCAAACCGGCAAACCAGGTATGTGCCCTGCCTGGGAATTGAACCTACAATGTTTTGATGCACTGGATGAAGCTCCAATCAACTGAGTCACCTAACCAGGGTCCTTTTATTTTCTTTTTTATCCTCACCTGAGGATATTTTTGCATTGCTTTTGACAGGAAGGGAGAGAGTAAAGGAGAGAGAAGCATCAACTGGTTGCCTCCTGCAAGCCCCTGGACTGGGGAGTCATAAATGCCAGGACCAGGATGAAACCAGCAACCTAAGTATATGCCCCGACTGGGAATCAAACATGCAAACTTTCATTTCAGAAACTTTCATTTCTGGCTCCAACCAACTGAGTCACACTGGCCAGGGCAGAATATTCATTTCTAATATTGTTCCTAAGTGATTCATAGATACAGTCAAAATTGCAAAGCCATGTTTTATAAGGCTGTGTGAATTAAACAAAATGGCCCCAAATAGTATGCAAGCTCTAGAAACTCCAAATTGTGCTTAATCTAACATTAGATCAGTTTAACATGGGATATGCTATATATGATAAGGTATAGCAAGGTATATTCTATACTCTGAAGTAGTTTTAAGAAATAAGCAGGGGTTTCATTTATCATAAAAATCAATAGATACCTCAAAGAAAAAATTATTTATGCTTTAAAAAAAATCCAGAACTATGCCATTTTAGAAACATCTCCCACTTGGGCCCGAAGCAATATTCTTTCCTGTATCTAAACAGTTTTTGGAGAAAATGTTTAAACTTACCCAGTGACTTAATTTCTTCTTGTTTCAAAAGTTTGTCTCTTTCTTTAGTAGCTTTATTCCTATAACTTGCAATAGTCTGTTTACTAGCAACACTGTCCTCCTAAAAAACAAACCAAGAAACCAAGGTTGTAGAACTACAACTTTTACAAACAGATGGTCTGCCTTGTTTTTACAGTAAGAATAGAAAACAAAAATTTTAATAGCCCTCCTCAATTATATTTTCCTTATACAAAAATGAGGTTTTAGTCTAAGTCATAACTGAACTTCCACTGCCCAAAGTCTAGTTCCCTTCCATTGCCATGCGTTTGACTCTCTGACCCCCTTTCCCCAATCTGCCCTCCCCCACCTGCTCCCCTCTGGTAACTACCATTCTGGTATCTGAATCTAGGTTTTCTTTTTGTTTCGTTAGTTCATCTGTTACTTTGTCTTATATTCCACATGAATAAAATCATACAGTTTTTGTCCTTTTCTGTCTGACTTACAGCTGAACTTTTAATAACTTTAATCATAGTAACAAACAGAATATGAGTTAATTCTACAGTCTACAAATTAGTACAAAAACCTTCTAGAGAAAACAACTGGCAACCTATAGAGACTTAAAAAATATGCATTAGAAAAACAAAAAAAAGTCCTTATCGACTAGATGGTGTAGACATCAAATATGTAAGAGGTAGAGAAAAAAATATCAGAAACATTCTGTGGCCAATTAAACAATGTCAAAAGTTTATTTTTACTATATTTCTTGTGAAAGTAATGTCTTTAATCTGCTTTATTATCCCTTATATTTTAAGTATATGCTTAATGTTTCAATACCATCATTTATTCCCTTGATTTCATCCTGGTTTACATTTTCGTAATAGCTTATGCACTTGCTTCCATGGTGGTATAAAATCCCTGTGGCACGAGAGCCGTGTCTAATTCACACGAAGTTTCTACAAGCCTCACTGCTGAACAGCTGTCACCATACAGGACACACATTTTTGTGTGTGAAGGAATGTGTTCCTTCTTACAGGCTATGGAGGTGGGGATGCCAAACACTAACTACTCTTAACCTTGAAGAGTTTTATTAAGAACTATAAGGCAGTTTTTATCCATTCTCTACTTACCTGAGTGATAGAGACTCGTTTGGGAGGTCTCCCCCTTCTCCTGTTAGCAGGACTGAAGATAAAAGTGGGTGGGTCATCAGGAAAAAAATAAGAAAAATCTTGGTCTGCTATTTTATATGTTGAAAGAGATGACGCCTTTATAAAAAAAAGAAGATATAGGGTACAATAATAACACATTAGTAAAGCAAAACTGGTTGGCTCTAACATGTTCTATGATTAACATATGAAACCAGGTCCAAAACATGAGAATTTCTTGTGCTATTATGTAGTGTTATATATTTTAGTTTACTTGATCCTTTTAAAAACTATATAATCAGCTTTACCAAAAAGAAATCCACAACTGAAATAAAATACTCAAGAATGTTTCAACAGTTTCTTGAATTCTAAAATAATTTTAAAATTACATTTATACAAGAATCATTTTTAGTTGCTTTTCATTATTTTTATGAGATTTTCTATATAAATAAATAATCTATATATTTAACATTAAAATCCATTGTATTAACCAATAAATTTTTCTTAACCATGTTCTAACCACTGAACATTTAGGTCCTTCCCACTATCAGTTTGGGGTGATAACAAATATTTTTATGTATCAAATTTTAAAGCTGATCTGGATAAAAGCAGAAATACTGACAAGTTCCTATAAAGGTTCAACTCAGAATTTCAGCTCAGAGCAATCAACCTCATTTTTAAAAAATTAAATTTTAATTTAAAAAATATTTTATTTTTAGACAGAGGGGAAGGGAGGGAGAAAGAGAGGGAGAGAAACAACAGTGTGTGGTTGCCTCTCACACACCCCCTACTGGGGACCTAGCCCGCAATCCAGGCATGGCACAAGCCCTGCTTGGGAAGCAAACCGGTGACCCCTTGGTTCATAGGCCGGTCCTCAATCCACTGAACCACACCAGCCAGGGCCAACCAACCTCACCTTTATAGAAGTGGTGTGGTTCTAGAATATCTGCTAAATCCAAAAGAGTTTTCTATCTGTTTACTTTGTATTCAGAACTTGTTCATCTTTTATTCATATCCAACTATAGATTTTTTATTTTTGACTAGCAATTCTGAAGATTCTTTTTTGTCTAATTGTCAAAATCATCATTCTTTCTCTTGAAGAAAACATGTGCCATTTACAGAAATATCTTTCAGAAATGAGTAAGAAAATGATACACAATTTTAAATTATTAAAACAAATATACAGGAATTCAGTTTCCTATATATTTCCATTTTGGGGTAAAGCATAGGTTTTAATATCTAAAATTTAATCAGTTTTGGCTATAATAAATCCAGATTTTATTAAAATTTTACATAACTTCCATTAAGATGGTCGTCTATTCCACATAAATAAACCACTGAATATACAGAATTGTCTTTTAAGTATGACTATAAAGCATGAGTGGTTTTCTTTTCAAATATATAAACTCACAAAGGTCAAAATAGGCTTGCATACATTAATTACTAAGGTTTCTTATTTTCACACACATATCACAACAAACATAAATACCTACATCTTTGTGTACTTGCAAAAGTACTCCTAACAAGTCTATACCCACCGCACTGGGTATCAAACTCTGTTGCTCTGGGGAGGGCAGGTGTGCGTGTGTGTACACATGCACACTTGCATCAGATGCCCATTAACAATCTTTCATTATACTCTATGAGTAGAATGTTGACTGTCACTTTAATTTTCATTTATTTATTAAAGTGAACTTCCTTCCATGTTTACTGACTGTTTATTTTCCTTGGTGAGTAACTGCTGATATCCTTCACCACTTTTTTCAACTGAGTTGTTTTTGTTCATTGATGTGTAAGAGACCTTTGTGAATTAGAGGAATTGGCCAACTGGCTATTTACAATATACATATACAAGTATTCATACATATATTCACTGATTGCCAAGTGCCAGGCACTGTCATAGCCACTTAACACAAGTAGTAAAATTGTTAGCCCTGGCCAGATAGATCGGTTGATTAGAGCATTGTCTCAATATGCCTAGGTTGCAGGTTCGATCTCTGGTCAGCACACATACAAGAATCAACCAATGAATACATAAATAAATGAAACAACAAATCAATGTTTCCTTTTTTCTCTCTCCCTTCCCATCTCTCTAAAATCCATTTAAAGAAATTATAAACATCACCCTGGCCTGTGTGGCTCAGTTGGTTGGAGCACTGTCCCATAAACCAAAAGGTTACAGGTTCGATTCCTGGTCAGGGCATATACCTGGATTGCAGGTTCAGTCCCAGTTGGGGCTTGTGCAAGAGGCAACCAGTCGATGTTTCTTTCTTATGTTTATGTTTCTCTCCCTCTCTCTTCCCCTCCCTTCCCCTCTCTCTAAAATCAGTAAGTATGTCTTCACGTGAGGATTAAAAAAAAACTGTTAACTTCTTGTAAGCATCATTTTACATAGCTATCTGACATTCGATGCTATAGATAAAGCATAATTTAAGCATTCTCCTCTCAAGACAAATACACAAATATGCTCAGATTTAAAAATTATTTTTCGGATGATTCTGTCTTATATTTTAAAATTTTTATATTTCATCTGCTATACATTTTAATCATGTCTAGTCTATTTTTTACTGAAGTGCTCGTGTTTTTCTAATTGATTTGAACTCCTCATTATATTCACTGAAGGTATTTTTCCTCTGGCACTTGAAATCTATTTATGACATTTTAAACCTACACATGTTTACACTGTCAAATCAATCTCATCATTGTTATTTCTTTTCTACTGCTCCTTCAAAGTACTTCAGCATGCATAAAACATAAGATTTGTTCATTTCATTTTTTGAGTTAGATTTAATTTTAGTCTTCCAAATAGTTAACCAAATATCCCACTTTTATTTAATAAACAATCTATCCTGGTCTCTAGAGATTTAAAATGCTACTTTTCACATAGAGTGAACTAATTCATTTTTTTTTCATTTCTATTGATGAGCATTTACATATAAGACATGCATCAATCTTAAGCATACAACAGCTAATTTCTGACACATGTATACATCTCTCTTACCCATTCTATTGCTTTTTTACTTAGATTTGGCATTTCTCCCAATGTGAGTTAAATGTTTTTAACTTTAAAGAATTAGTTCTACCATTTAACTTTTTACTCAGTGTATAATGGGAAGTTTTTAAACTTGATTTTTCCCCTCTTTTAATGGTTATGAGTAAAAGATGATCTATCTGCTTGGTATTGACCTCCGATGGCCTTTTTATATGTTGTTCTCCTATCTACTAGGATCTGTTTTAGCATTGTTCTTTTTATCTGTTTTCGTGAGCCAGAACTACACTTAAAAGAATTATAGTTGCCCCACCCCACAACTTTTCTTTTGTCAAGTTTACCATCTAGTCTCACCTGGCTAATTTTTTTTTTACCAGGAAAAAAAAGTGGTAGCACCTGTACCACCTAGAAGTTCTAGCAATTACAAAACCAGCATTTAATCCAATAAACAAAAAGAAAATTACTAAAATTGGCTCTAGATAAAAAGAGAGCTATTTTTAACCAACTCTGATATAATATTTCTGCAATGTTATAACTTTATATCACTACTCATTTCTCTTCTTTTTCTTCTTCCTAGCAAATAATTTTACTGTTCTAGTTACCTTAACTTTAATGACTCCATCTTGTGGTTCACAGTGTTGCTTTAGAAAAAGCTTTAGTTTCTCACGAGAAAATAGGTGCTTTCTCCGGCTAAAGAGGAAAAAGAAGAAAGAGGAAGGTTAGTATCAAAGAATTCAATCTGATTTCTATAATCTCTGTAAATCTATAACAACAACTTCAATTTCAAGCCTAGGAAAAGGACATTTCATTTTCTAATACTATTTATGTAGAAGTAACAAGAAACTTTATACAGAAGTATTTATATAGAATAAGATCTACTTGATTGGATTTATTATAAAAGTCCATTAAAATGTGCTCTGGCCAAAGTGGTTCAGTTGGTTGGAGCATCATCCAGTAAACCGAAAGGTTGTGGGTTCAACTTCCAGTCGGGGCACATGGTTAGGCTGCAGGTTCTGTCCCCAGCTGGGCGTGTTCAGGAGGCGACCACCTGTATTTCTGTCTCTCTCCCCTCTCCTCTGTCTGGAATCAATGGCTATATCCTCTGGTGAGGATAAAAAATGACTGTATATGCATTTATTGCTTAGGGACCACCTAGGAATCAAATGTTCCTCAAGAAAAATATACCATAAAGAATAAACCAAACCTTGTAAAATTAAATGATCATTCCTACAAGTTATCACCATTAAAATTCTTTAAAAAATTAGAATCAGCAGGCTACCAGGTATCACATAACACTGTGTAAACCAAGATTCAAATTGATATTGTGAACAGTGTTGAACATGAATTTTTATCAAATTCTTAAATATTTTGTGTTTAAATTTCACATGGCAGCCAGCAAATTCATGGTACTAAAATTAAAGAGGATAAAGAATTCTTATGATCCCAAGAATATACTATTTTTGTCCATCTCTTGCTCCCAAATTCAAATAGAGTAACAATAACAGTAATAAACACCACCATAACAAATCAAAAACAATAAACAACACACAAGTATTTCTGGAAAGTAATTTTTTAAATTAAATTCAATGTATTTTTTTAAGAAAAGGCCACATTAAAAGCTTCTGCAGGTAAATAAACTATAAAGTTTTTAAGTAGAGGTCCTCCCAATATTATCACTCTTTTTTGAACATATGAGTATATATGGGGCAACAGAGATGAGAGAATAAGTAAAAATATTTTACATCAAAGGAAATGCAACACTGATTTCTATGCGGCAAGTTGACAGTTGGCTGACGATGTCAACTCACTTTCGGGTGTCTAAGAGCCTAACCTCAACGGGCAGCAATGGGGACTGTCCCACAATATCTCTATGCACAGTGCTGATTTTCCAAAATGTAAACCACTCACTACTTTTCTCTTTTGATTATGTCTCAAAGAGTAATTTTAAAAGATACTCAACTTTTATTATTTAACTTTCTTAAGGAATGAGAAGAGACTGATGAGACGTTTGTGTCTAATGAATAAAATATTATATGTAGGGGAGAAAACTGTACTTGAACAATGATTAAAATAAAAAAATATTATATAAATGACTGACACATTTCTAAGCACCATCAGATTTCTCAGCTTTGAAAACTGGGTCCCCTCATGAGCAGCACTTCTATCATAAATAGGATCCTTCGTAATTTCTTAGATGTGAAGACTATTTGGGGATAGTTGCTAATAAATAAAGGGCTCATAGAGTCTATCAGGGTCCACTTTATCAGTTTATGAGCATATTAATGCTCATTCGTTTCAAAAAAAGAAGTGACCACTTGCAATGCTACCCATTTGTTCCACGCCAAATCTTCTTAACCTAACATAATTATATGACTTTAAATCAGCAGAGAAGACGCTGAATTTTACCTGATGTGTGTGGCTTTAACAATGGCACACTCATACAATTCTTTTTCAGTGGGTTGCACCTTGTACTTAAACAATAAGGGATCAATTGCATCTCTTTTCTTCCTAAAAAGAGCAGAGGAAAGACACAAATCAGTTAATTATTCTTGTGGAAATGTGAGACTTTAAATGGAAATCTAGTTTCTAAGAACATATGAGTACTATAATACAATCTAATGTGTATTTATTTTAACTAGGATTTTATATGTTACTGATATCCCTCACCATTCTGTTAGCCAAAAAAATACAAAGCACTATTTTATGTCAGGTAGGTACTCTAATTACTCATTACTCTAATTACTCATTACATATTTTCTCTGGGTGAAGAAAATAACTAGAGAATAATAAGCAGAGTACCCAGTTTAGGTAGAATTTGTAAAATTAGGTAAAACAAAGAGTTCTTAAATATGCTTTTAAAATTTCTTCTTCGTAGCTTTGTAATCTGAGAGCAAAAGTGGAGATAATGTAAACAGATACCCTGTTTTAAGAATTGGCTGTAGGCCTGTAAACCGAAAAGTTGTTATTTTCTTTTAAAGATTTTATTTATTTATTTAGAGAGAGGGAAAGGGAAGGAGAAAGAGAGGGAGAGAAACATCAATGTGTGGCTGCCCCTCATGTGTCCACAACTGGGGACCAGGCCTACAACCCAGGCATGTGCCCTGACTGGGAATCTAACCAGTGACCCTTTGGTTCACGGGCCCATGATCAATCCACTGTGCTATACCAGCCAGGGCAGAGAAGTTGTTTTGATTCCTGGTCACAGCACGTGCCTGGGTTGTAGGTCAGGTTCCCTGTTGGGGGCGAGTGAGAAGCAGCTGATAGATGTTTCTTTCCCTCTCTTTCTTTTTCCCTTTCCCCCTCTCTAAAGATAAATAAATAGAATCTAAAAATAAAAAAAAAAGAATTGGCGAAGAAGCTACATATTTAAAACCCCCACCAACTTCTTACCTTATCATCTTTTTGAGGGTGCATTCACCTCATTCATTCATTCATTCATTCATTCTGTTATAAATTTCAACATGCTACAATATGGATGTGCCTTGAAAAATTATACTAAGTGGAATAAGCCAGACACAAAAGGACAAATATTATGACTCCATTTATATGAAATATCTAGAATAGGTAAATTCAAGGAGACAGAAACCAGATTAGTGGTTAGTAGGAGGTGAGGGAGCAAGGAAATGGGAAATTATTACTTAATGGGTACAGTTTCTGTTTAGAGAGATGAAAAAGTTTTGAAAATAGCAGTGATAGTTGTGCAACACTGTGAATGTAACTAATGCCACTAAACTGTACACTTAAAATGGTTAAAATGGCAAGTGATTACGTTATACACATTCTCTCTCTCTCTCTGCCTCTGCCTCACACTCTCTCCCACAAAATGCTGGTGATCGTTTTGAGGACCCATAATTCCAAATACGCTACTTTAGTATATCTTGCAGATATTATCAGCTATGTGATACTGGGCAAATTTTCTAACTTGGAACTTCTGTTTCTCCTCAACAATGTAAGAATATGATCATCTACCCTTATAGATGGGTGTGAGGAACAAACAAACAACATGTGGAGGCTGCTACACAGTTTAACTTGCGGAAAACGCCTGATCAAGAATTGTTCCCTTCCGCCCTGGTGGGCATAGCTCAGTGGATTGAGCGCGGGCTGTGAATCAAAGCATCGCAGGTTCGATTCCCAGTCAGGACACATGCCTGGGTTGCAGGCCACAGCCCCCAGCAACCACACATTGATGTTTCTCTCTCTCTCTCTTTCTCCCTCCCTTCCCTCTCTAAAAATAAATAAATGAAATCTTTGAAAGAATTGTTCCTTTCCCTTCAACCCACCTACTCAAACATAAGAAAATCCAGACTATGTTTTATTCTGGGAGCAACCTAGAAGTAAATCACTTAAGTTAGGGAATTAATAGAAATAACAGGGCAAAGGTCCAAAGATGACTATGTTTCACTCTTCCTGGTATCTCTGGATGCCACAGTAGCAATATAAATAACCAGACATATTATAATTTTGATGTAGAGTTAAAGCTCAGATTCTCTGAGAACCATAAACAGGTTAAATAAATCTATGAATAAAGTAACAGCCTAGCTTATTCAACTTTCTTATATCAAGGGTCTATTCCAAGTACCTATGTTCAAAAGAGAAGGCACAGACTACATAGCCAGGAAAGTATTACTAATCCCTCCTCTGGCCAAATTCAATTACACTTTGTGATGAGCTTCTTATAAGTGGCACAAGTGGGATTTATGAATAGGAATATTCTTCTAAATGCTACATATAACAGGCAAAACGTTCATGTACTAATTGAGATTCTGAATTAATTTGCTTTGTACACAAATTAACAAATTAGCCACAAAATATGCCCATAGCTCATATTAAAATCTAAAAAGGAGGGAAAGGACATTAACGTGCTGAATAATAGAATGCTGAACCTAAGAATCTAGACACTCCTCATCCCAAAGCACCAAAAACAATCAGAAGAGTATATTAAAAATCACTACAAAATAACCACGAATGGTAAGTTATTTTACGAAACACTTTATAAACAAATGCTCACCATATTTAAACATCAATTTAAAGACAGTTTATATATTTATATACAAAATCTATATATAACTGTTCAAAACATATCTAATACATAACTCGAAGGGTTACAATCTTTGCCAAAGTCAAAAAAACCCCCAAATAAACTACTTCCCAAGTAAAACTATTCTCAGAGCTGCTAAGGGATGTGCATTAACTACCACAGTACCCACCAATTCTGCATGCTAAACTACATATTCAGTAAGAGATACAGACAAGTGAGCTATTAATTTCTTTTTCTGAATAGTGGTAACTCAAGAAAAAATAGTGAGATATATCGAGAGACAGTATATCGGACCATACGTTTAAAATGGTTAAAATGACAAATGATTATGTTATACACGTTCTCTCTCTGCCTCTGCCTCACACTCTCTCCCACAAATGCTTCATTCGTTCACCCAAAAATCATTTTTTTTGTCAGCCAATGTACTGGCTAGATAAACCTCACGCAAAGCCAATAAACCTTTCTAAGGCTCAAGTTCTTGGTAAGTAAAAATAACAATATTCTTCCAGAACTGACAAACAGGCAAAGCAAGTACTCAGCATAGTGCCAGGACACAGTAAATGCTGAAATGCTGGCTATAGATACAATAGTTCAAGTCAGAAAAAAGGGAACTTGAATTACAAGGTTCTGAGAGACAGAACTTTATAGTTACTAACTAGTATTTCAGGAGCAAAGGAGTTAAAGGAAGTTTTTAAGAGTGGCCCCAGAACTCTTCTTGGGTAGCTCAGCTGATTACTGCATTGACCTGATACACCAACGATGTGGGTTCTATCCCTGGTCTGGGCACATATGAATCAGTTAATGAATGCATAAATAAGTGGAACAACAAGTTGATGTTCTTCTCTCTCTTCCTCTCTCTCTCTCTCTCTCTCTCTCTCTCTCTCAAATCAATAAATTAAAAAAAGAAAGAGTAGTCTCAGGCTTCTTATTCGATTATGGTACTATTTACTGAAACAGGGAGGTAAGAGAAAGACACAAGACAGGCTGGAGAAAGCATTTTTAAGTCTGAGATTCTTCAAAGGCAGAGAGGGAACAGAACGGAGCAGTGGAGAATTAGACGGTGGCTGTGGAGAACAGAGGAGGGAGCTGAGTAAACATGTAAACAGGCTCATCAGTTGAAGACTCGGCTGAGATTTTAAATTTACCTTCAGCTAGTGCCAATCTAGATGTTCGTGTGCTTTTTCTCCAAGAGAGCACTTAGCTGATGCAGGTTGTCAACCGACGGAATTTCGGAAGGGTGCAGTTTCTTTACTCTATGTACCATGAAGCAAGTAAGTCTGATAAAGTACTGAATTAATTTTCCCAAGTAAACAAAAGTGGAACGTGTGTTATTGAATGAGATGAGCCTCAATTGCTCTTAAACTAACTAGAATTAACTAGATACGTTTCAGCTTTACAAACTCTAACATGTGTTGTGGAACCACACTGTTCAGCTAAATGGTATACCACAGTATGACTAGAAGAAAGTCCCTTTCTTTAGGAAAGGACTAAAGAAAAAATTGTTTCAACGGAATGTGATTAGCCAATCTGATACATATTTTAAAAATTAATAAAAATCACTTACCCATTTTGAAAAGAACAGTTTTGTGTTTCTGAATCATCACTATCACTGATAATAATAGTTTCTCCATCTACACTGCTGATGTGTCCATTAGCAAAACCATTTTGATGCGATGGAGGGAGGACTTCCAAAATCCTACACTGTAACCTGAAAGAAAATGATACATTAAAAATGCAAATCACTTGGTATTTTACAATCAAACACTTCAAAACAATCTGTTTTTGTGCACTGAAAAGATTTTTGTTTTATAGAAACTATGGCTGATTGATGTAACCAACTTTATAAAAAAGAGAATCTGTAACATCTAATTTAAGCAAAGGTTGGCTATAATTTAAAATAATACAAAACTATTTTGAAGGTCAATTTATCCAGATTCTTGGCAATTATATCCTTAACTAAAGTTACTACTTAGAAAATCAAATTCTGGCATAATACTTCATTATACAGATTAGGTCTTATAGTTTTTCAAAGCCTCCAATATTTTAAATTCTGAAAATTTCCTGATCATAGTTTTTTTCATTCTCACTGTAATTTTTGTTGTGATTTCTGATCTCTGGAAAGCTTCCTATTCACTAATTCTATTACCCCTATTTTGACTTCCCTTACCTCTGCCCACTCTATCTGGGCTTTATGCACTACAGTTGCAGATTCATTCACCATGACTAAAATATTCCTCAATTCCATTTTACTGTGCCAATTTTCACCTGGAATAAAATGTTACATAGCCAGCCCTGGCTAGGTGGCTCAGCCGGTTGGAGTGTTATTCTGTACACCAAAGGCTTGTAGGTCTGCATACCAGTCAGGGCACATAACCTGGTTGCGAGCTAGCTCCCCTGTGGGAGAGCATAAGGGAGGCAACCAATGGATGTTTATCTCTCACACTGATCTTTCTCTCTCTCTTCCTTTTTCCATCTCTAAAATCAATAAACATATCCTCAGGCGAGGATTAAAAGATAAATAAAATAAAATGTGGTATATTTATACAATGTAATATTATTCAGCAAAAAAAGAAAAGAAACAAAGTACTGATAACATGCTACAGTATGGATAAACCTTGAAAGTATTAAGTGAAAGAAACCAGATGTAAAAAGCCACATATTATATGATTCCATTTGTATGAAAAACCAGAATAAGCAAATCTACAGAGACATAAAGTAGATGAGGGGTTGCCAGGAACTTCAGGAACTGGGGGGTGGGGTGGGGGGAGAGTAAGAGAGGAGCACAAAGGGCAGTGGCTGCTAACAGGAGTGGGCTTTCTTTTTGGGATATAGAAAATGTTCTAAAACTAATTTGTAGTGATGGTTGTACAGCTCCATGAATATACTAAAAACCACTGAACTGTACATTTTAAATGGGTAAATTTTATGGTATGTGAAATACATCTCAAGTTGTTAAATAAATGCAGTCACAAGTAAAAGCGGGGTACAGGAGGAAGGTGGGGAGAGAAAATGTGCACGCTGTCGGAATTACATCTATGGCACTTCTGCAACTCTTAGACAGTCCAGGGGGAGGTTTCATTAAACAAGAATGTCTAAAAGCACATATACACTACCAATATGTAAATCTCTATTCTCTAAAGCAGGCTCAAAATTAGAAAATTTGCTCACTATGGCATTCATTTGGTCATCCCATGCCATAAACAAGTTTTGAGATATTGTGGGCATTCGTAAGACTGCCTGCCTGTCCATTCACCAGCTCAATTCTCCTGAGAACTTCATTCTTTCCACACACCCCTCTTCTTCTGTATAACTACTGGTAGAGCTGTCAAACTCCCACGGACCCTGGCTAGAATTAGTGGACACTGAGTGGGCACTGTGTGGGCACCTTTTGCTGAGACAACACATCATTTTCTAAGATTTTAAAATCTGGAATCTAGAAAGTTAAAATCAGTTCCTACCCCATCACAGAATCTATAAAATATAAAATTTTGGTGCTGTTGGCACACATTTTTCCTATCACATGGAGTGGGTCAGTATGCAGTAAGAGGTTTAAAAAATCTTACAAGAAAGAAGAGAAGAGAGATGGCAAGGGTACAACTAGAGGTAATCAGTTCTCTTTTTTCTATTCTTCCTCAGAGTTAGATGCACCTTGCCATCTCAGATTTAATTAGTTAATCTTTCCTTTGATTCAATAAACTGACAATTTACCCTTTCATATGTTTTTTCAAAATGAGGGTTTGACACAGCCAAAATAAACAGAAGCATACAATTCCAGAAAGACAAGCAGTATATTTAGAATCAGTTCATTTTGGGGACTTCCAACCAAGATGGAGGCGTAGGTAGACACTTTGTCTCCTTGCACAACTAAAAGAAAGACAACAACCAATTTAAAAACAAAAAATAACCAGAACTGACAAAATCAAATTGTATGAAAGTCCAACAACCAAGGAGTTAAGGAAAAAACATTCACCCACACTGGTAGGAGGAGTGGAGATGGGCAGCCAAGGTGGAGAGGAGTCATGGCAAGGTGGCAGCTGGTGGAGTGGGTGGTCCCAATTTGCGGGCAGGTAAGCCAAGGGAACAACTGCAGAGCGAGACAGACCTAGCAACCCAGGGTTCCAGTGCAGGGAAATAAAGCCTCAAAACCACTGACTGAAAAAACCTGTAGGGGTTGGAGCACCAGAAGAAACTCCCAGCCTCACAGGACAGTTCTCTGGAGTGACCCACAGAGTCTGAGAATGTACACAGACCCATCCACCCAGGAATCAGCACCAGAAGGTCTCAATTTGCTTGTGGGTGATGGGGGAAGTGACTGAAAGCCCAGCAAGAGCTGAACAAGCAGCACTGTTCTTCTCAGACCTCTCCCCCACATACAGCATCACAATGCAGCCAAGTGGATTGCCCTGCCCTGGTGAATACCTAAGCCTCTGTCCTTTCTAAGTAACAGATATGGCAAGACCAAAAAAAAAAAAACCTACTAAGTGATAAAGAAATAGCCTATCAGGTGCAGAGTTCAAAACACTGGTAATCAGGATTCTCACAGAAAAGGTTGAGTATGGACACAAATAGAGGAAAATGTGAAGGCTATGCAAAGTGAAATAAGGGAAAATGTACAGGGAACCAACAGTAAAGGGAAGGAAACCAGGACTCAAATCAACAGTTTGAAGCAGAAGGAAGAAATAAACATTCAACCAGAACAGAATGAAAAAATAAGAACTCAGAAAAATGAGGAGAGACTTAGGAACCTCCAGGACAACTTTAAGTGTTCCAACATCTGAATCACAGGGGTGCCAGAAGGAGAAGAGGAAGAGCAGAAAATAGAAAACTTATTTGAAAACATAATGAAGGAGAATCTCCCTAATCTGGCAAAGGAAATAGACTTTCAGGAAGTCCAGAAAGCTCAGAGAGTCCCAAAGAAGTTGGACCCAAGAAAGCACACACCAGGACACATCAGAATTACATTGCCCAAGATTGAAATGAAGGAGAGAATCCTAAAAGCAGCAAGAGATAAGGAGACAGTTACCTACAAAGGGGTTCCCATCAGACTATCAGCTGATTTCTCAAAAGAAACTTTGCAGGCAAGAAGGGACTGGAAAGAAGTATTCCAAGTCATGAAAGGCAAGGACCTACATCCAAGATTACTCTATCCAGCAAAGCTATCATTTAGAATGGAAGGGCAGATAAATCACTTCCCAGATAAGGCCAAGTTCAAGAAGTTCATCATCACCAAGCCCTTATTATATGAAACATTAAGGGGAATTATCTAAGAAAAGGAACATCAAAAATATGAACAGTAAAATGACAGCAAACTCACAACTATCAACAACCTAACCTAAAAAAAACAAAAACAAAAACGAACTAAGAAACAACTAGAACAGGAACAGATCACAGAAATACAAATCACATGGAAGGTCATCAGTGGAGTAGGAGAAGGGGGAGAATTGGGGAAAAGGTACAGGGAATAAGAAGCATAAATGGTAGATACAAAATAGACAGAAAGAGGTTAAGAACATATGAGAAGGGAGAAGCCAAAGAACTTACATGTATGACCCGTAGACATGAACTAAGGTGGGGGAATGATGATGGGAGGTGGGATGGTGGGAGGAGGAGAATAAAGGGGAGAAAGAAATGCAACAACTGTAATAATATTATCAATAAAATATATTATTAAAAAAGATTATAAGAAAATACTATAGACAATTATATGCTGATAAACTGGATAACCTAGGTGAAATGGACAAATTCTTAGAAACACACAAATTACCCAAACTGACTCAAGAAGAAATAGGTAATTTAAAAAGATGTATAACTAGCAAGTAGACTGAATCAGTAATTTACAACCTCCCTCCGCCAAAAAAATCCCCAAGTCTACCAAGTATTTAAAGAATCAATACCAATTCTCAAAATCTTCCAAAATACTGAAGAGGAAAGAACATGTAAAGAACTCTTATAGCTCAACAATAAAACAAACAATCCAATTCAAAAATAGTCCAAGAACCTGAACAGACATTTCCCTCAAAAAGACACAAATAGCAATAAATACAGGAAAAGATATTCAGGATCTTTAGTCATAAAGGGAATGAAAAATCAAAACTGCAATGAGAGCCATTCATACCCACTAACATGACTATTATTTATTTTATTTATTTATTATTGTTGTTCAAGTAGTTTTCTGCCTCCCCCCCCCACTAACGTGACTATTATTAAAAAAACAAAAAATTGTGAAAAGTGACAAGTATCAGTGAAGATATAGAGAAACTGTAACCCTTATACATTGCCTGTGGGCATGTAAAATCATACATTACTGTGGAAAACAATATGGTGATTCCTAAAAAGATTAAACATAGAATTATCAGATGACTGGCTATTCTACTTCAAGGTACATACCCAAAAGAAATGAAAATGAGAACTCAAGCCATGGCTGGTGTGGCTCAGTGGGTTGAGTGCTTACTTGAGAACTGAAAGGTCACCAGTTCAATTCCCAGTCAGAGCACCAAAAATTAAAGATATGTGACACTGTTAGAAAAAAAGAACTCAAAGATACTTGTATACCAATGTTTATACCAGTATTATTTACAATAGCCAAAAGGTGGAAACAACAAGTGCTTATCAACAGATGAATGGATAAACACAATGTTATACAGGAGGTCTGTCGGGAAAAAGTCCAACCCTTGTTAATATAATGAGAACAGTTTGTGCGGCATGAATATAACCTGGCAGCCAAGGAGAGTAGACTGGAATGTGCATGTGTGAATAATGATGACTTCACTGTACTAGTCAGTAGGGATGGTAGACGCTGCTTAGTGAGCATGTGTACTGTGTGGCCCTTGATCAAAATGGCTGAGTGAGGAGAGCAATGAATCTGCAACAAATTTTGCATTAAGCTTGCACATTTCTCTATGGAAAATATTCAGATAATTCAGAAGGCTGCAGCTATGAACAACTGGTGATTGGCATCTTCATCACAACAATGTACCCGCTCATGCTACATGTCTTACGTAGAGCTTTTTGGCAAAACACCAGATTGCCCACGTGACTCAGCTCCCCTACAGCCCAGATTTGGCACCCTGAGACTTCTGGCTTTTCTCAAAACTAAAATCATCTTTGAAAGGGAAGAGATTTCAGTCAATGAGATTCAGGAAAATACAATGGGCAGCTGATGGCAATTGGGAGAACTGTGTGAGGTCCCAAGGTGCTTACTTTGAAAGGGACTGAGGCGTCATTCTCCTATGTACAATGATTTTTGTATTTTCTTTAATAAATGTCTCTATTTTTCACATACATGGCTGGATACTTTCTGGACAGACCTTATATACACATACCATGAAATATTATTCAGCCATAAAAGGCTGATTCATGCTACAACATGAAACTTGAAAAAATTATGCTCAGTGAAATAAGCGAAACATAAAAGAACAATTATTGTATGAATCCATCTATTTGAAGTATCTAGAAGAGGTAAATTCACAGAGACAGAAAATATATAGAATAAAGGTTACCAGGTACTGGAATAGGGGACAAATGAGGAGTTATTGCTTAATGGGTACAGTTTCTGTTTGGGATGATAAGGAAGTTCTGGAAATAGTAATGATGCTTATATAACACTATGAATGTACTTAATGCCACTGAATCGAACACTTAAAAATGGTTACAATGGTTTAACTTATGTTTATTTTACCACAATTTAAACAAGATTTTTTTTGTGTGCTAAAAGTGAAGCTTAAGAAGGCTCAATTACCAAGACTATACTGGCAGCAAATGGAAATGGTGTCAAAAGAACTGAAGGTTTACTTTCACCACTGGCTAACGGAACTAAACCAGTGTTTCTAAAGAAGAGCAACTACAGAAAGTCGTATCAAAACTTGTTAGGTAATTATGAATACTAATAACAAATAGGCTCTGTAATTTAGTGACATGAACTGCACAAATATATGCAAAGAATCAAATGGACCCACTTTTGAAGTGTCTGGGTATCACTTCCAGGAACCATACAGCTCAGAGTTCCAGGAGGTGATAAAGAATACTTTTCAGTGAAACTTTGACAAGGGTGTTCAAGTTAGAAAAAGAGATGGTTTTCACTGCCAGGGCCCAGCTGAGTCCCCTAAGTGGTGATGGTGGTCACGAGGAATAAACAAAGTGAATGGATCTACTCTGGGTGCAGGTATGGTTGATGTGGTGCCTACAACGGTTTGACAGGACATTGAAGGGAATAGTACATGACCCTAGTGAGGCCCACAGAGCTACAATAACTTAAGAACAAACTTATTTAAAACCAATAAGCAATTCACAGCTAGAAATGCAATTCCCCAACAGAGGAATAATGGAGAAAGAAACCAGTATAGCATATGGACATTGCCTAGAATGTAGCAGATGTTTTATTTATAAATTATACTAGTTATTATCAATTCTACTGTTAACTTTATACCACACCAAATCATAGGTATCAGTTCTTGTTAATCTAATAAAGGCTAAGCCTCTTGTTAATGCCTAGTTAAACTTCAGTTAACCACACAAGGTGTCAACACCTTCTAATAGATTTCCAAAAATACTTAGTCTATTTTTTCAAATCTGCTTGCTACAATTTCTTGGTTCTAGGGAAGATTAGAGCATAAAAAAGGTTAAAGAATCACGAGATAAGACCTCATTAGTGGGTTTTTAAGCGTACAGAGACTTTCTAAGTTAAAGTTATGCTCAATTATTTGAGGACAGAATGGAGGTTATTATTAGAGTTCCTGTGTGCCAGCTCTCCCCGTATCAACTATGCTCAAGTTACACAGTTTTCAGGAGTTGAAATCCAGGGTCAGAAAAGTTCAATTATTTGCTCATAGTCGTGTCAACTACTTAAACTCATTTCCGAGTGAAGTCAAGTCTGTGAAACAGCAGCAAGAACAGAAGGAAGACACAGCAGAAGTTAGACATAAATCTGTAACAGTGACAAGCTAAATAAGGAAATAACCATTTATGAGAATATTTTTGAATAGTATAAGCATTTACCTCTCCCCCTAAAAAGTTGTTTTAATAGTCATTTATTTTATTTTAATAGTCACAGTTCAACTTATATCTCAAAATACAAGTTTATTAAAGCAATAGCAAATTATAAAACATTCTAGAACTGAACTATATGCAGAAGTTTTACAAGGCATTTAGGGTAAAAGATGAACGCTTAACAGCAGAAGGAAAGAAGACTAGAAACCTCGTGAGACCTACTTGAGAGGAGGACTGCCCCTCTCTGTTCGGGTCTCCAAAAAGGGGTACATTGAATCTATGGCACACTTTATGCCTGTCCTCCTCTGCTGCCTCAGTAACGTTTTATTTTCTTAAACATTTATTTTAATGCTGTGCTTAGATAATAACCTCAACTTTATAGGTAGATATAGAGTAGACCTGCTTGATTTGAAGTTTAGAGTTTAAAAACTCAAATTAAAGGAGGTTACATGATAACTCATTTTAAGTGGGGGAAACTAGTTAATGAGTCTGCTACATCAAGCAAGACTGTGAATTATGTTGATTACTCCTAAGTGGAGAAGAGGAAATAAGACAAGGGTGTTTTGTGTGTAACATCTCACTTTTTAGACTAACTGATTGGAGTAGCTCAAAGAATATTTCATTTTAAATGGTTCCAAGACTTTTGTTTTTACACCCCAAGACTCTTTATGGACCAGAGAACCAGGTCTTGTAATTTCTACCATTGGCATTTGACCTATTATAAGCCTGAATATCAAAAGATAACAAAAGTCATCAGATTCTTACTAAAGACTAAGTCTATTTATTAAAAGATATATAGTACAAATAAAAATCTTGGGAAAGGAAATTCTGGATATGATATATGGATTAAATCCTCCATATTTCTAATAAGTTTCAAACACCAGGATATTATCAGCATGCTGTTTAAGCTCGTTAGTATTCAAAATTATTACCCTAAAGCCACATTGAGTTAGTCTGGCTGAAGTATCAACCAAAGTAATTAAAGCTTTATCAAAATACCTAAAAACTCCAACTAGTTTATTATTCAGATTATTATGTATGCCAAGTGTCTGTGGGCTCAGCTGTCCCTGGCCTGGCGTACTGATGCCGACGTGCACGAAGCGGCGATACACTTGTGAGGCGGCAAGCAACGCATGAAGATCAGCAACAACTGAACATTCATCAATAAAATGAAAAGCCACCACAGACTTAGCAACAAGAACCTTTGTTTTCAAGATGATAATAGTATTATTTTAGAACACTTAAACAGGCTTCGATGTGAAGGATGGATAAAGGCAGAGAAGTAAGCTTTCTGTTATCCTGAATGAAGAAAACAATGGTCATAACCTTGGGGTAATGGGACAGAAAACAGGAAGAGGCCTGCGTTCCTGACAACTTTGTGGGCCTGCACAGCCAGTCCCACTACAACTCCTGTACTGAATTTTACATGAGAGAGAAATTTCTATTTTGTTCATATCACTAATTTTTTTCTCTTATATGCACCAAGTTAAATTCTGGCTGATAAGAAAAAGCAATAAGCAATCTATTAGTTGTACTGGCTATTTTTATTAAACACTGATAGTTTATAAACATTTTGGCTATGTTAAACTTATTTTGAGTCAGAGTGTTGTATAACTCAATTCAGCCAATAAAAGTTGAATAAGATTTTCAAACTTGAAAGTTACCCTGCTATTGGCAATACAGATTTCAAGTCACCTTTGTTTCAGGAGACTGAAAATCTAAAGAAGGAAAATAAGTTCAACCTATGATTTGTGGGTGTGGCTATAAGAGAGCAACAGGAGGGATTCTTGTAGGGGCAGGTATGTTGTGTGTCGTGGCGTATCTACATCAACATCCCCGTTGTAGCCCTGTACTATAATTTTGCAAGACAGTAATATTACTGGGGGAAATTCTGTATTATTTCACAATGCATGTGAATCTACAGTTCTTTCAAAATATGAAGTTTAATTTAAAAATGCTAATGATAAATACTAGAAAAGCATTAACTCCAATTAACACTCATTTTACATCAAGAAAAAAAATCAATGAGTAATACATACTGTATGTATTACTAAAAAAGTACAGTAAATAATGACATTGTAGTACTGGCAAAGGGAGAGCCATATGGATAGATGAGAGAGTCCAGAAATAGATCCAAGACCATATTTATATTTATATTTATGTTTATATTTATGTTTATATTTATATTTTGTAAAGGACAAAATTATAAGGAAAGAAAACAGATCAGTGGTTGCCAGGGGCTAGGAGGTAGGGGCAAGGGTGAACTACAACGGGGCACAAAGAAACGTTGGGGGGGGGTAATAAAAATGTTCTTCTATGTCTTATTGTGGTGGTTACATGACTGTAGATGTAAAAATTCAGAACTATACACTAAAAAGGGTGAATTTTACCATGAGACAGTAATGTACTTTAATAAAGACATTATTTTATTAGACTACTTAGGATAAAGGCCCACTGATTTTAAGTTATTTAAATTCTTCTTTAACTTAAAAGAAAAACGTTTATTGCTTTTCTGAAAATATTAACACATACGAGAAGGGCAGACTGCAGAAGGCCCACTTGTTGGACCTCACTGAAGTACTGACTAGTCCTCTACAGCCTACACTTATCAGAAGACTCGCTGGAGAGCTCTGGGTAACACAAAGACCACGCAAAGGCAGCTCTGTCCTCTAGTTTGCTTCCTTCACAACTGTAAACATTATAAACATTCATCTTGAAGTCCCTAATTTTCGTTAAAGAAGTTCAATATACTAGTGTTCTTTTACAACCTGAGTTAGTCAAATCGAATCAAGTCAGATGATTTCTACACATCAAAATACAGTACATAAAAACAAGAATTTGTAAAAAAGTTATTACATATACAACTAACAAATCACAATTTTTAGGATATTAAAAAGATTTCCAGGATGGTCTCCCAATTTACGTTATTATGCAAGTGCATAAGATTATAAATTGTAACTGTTATACTCGCAACGACAATCTGAGAGTCA
Source organism: Tonatia bakeri (assembly GCA_004024845.1). Taxonomy (NCBI): domain Eukaryota; kingdom Metazoa; phylum Chordata; class Mammalia; order Chiroptera; family Phyllostomidae; genus Tonatia; species Tonatia bakeri. The sequence goes on from PVIA01006435.1 coordinate 45,274, forward strand.
GTGAGGTTGTGAGGACAGGTCACTGGTACATACGACAAACACAATATTTGTCTAAAGATGGTTCCACTCTGAGAATTCCGAAACCAAAACCAAGCCTCCCAGCTGTCCCAAATAGCCTCCTTTTTGTTTCTAATAAAAATTACATTATCGACATATTAGGTTCACTGGGAACTAAAGATTAAAAACAATTTTAGGATGTTTCTTAGTACTCTCCTTGGCTGAGAACCAGGAATTTTGACCTTAGAAGGTCAGTAGTGCTGGTCAGAAGCGGACCAACAGAAAGCCTTCTTTCTGAGAAGAGCTATAATAAGTTTATGTTGATAAAAATTCTATACTATCTTTTGTACCAAAATAAGAAGACTTCTGCTTTTAATCCTTTCTATTAATTTATATTTTCCTCTGCCTTCCCATTTCTAGTTAAGAAACTCTTTTCCAAAAATTTATCCTTGATTATAACCACCTGGACCCGGTTAGTGACACCCAAGCATGTATGTTTAAATCAAAATAACTGCACTTTTTCATTTATATCTTTTGTTCCTATTATGTTCTCTATATGTTTAATATTTCTCTTTATCCTAAATATTAATGCATTTTAATTAATTATGAATCACTAATGCCATTTAGGCTAGTAATATAAAAAGCCCACTTTCTCATTTCCAATTCTAATGTATATTAAGTGCCTACTCTCTTGTATGATAGGTTTTTATGCTTAATTTTCTCCTACTGCATGAGACGAAAGTGCTTAAAGCATTCCACCAATGCAACATGACCACAGGGGACATACTTCAATGGTTCAACAGGTAAGAGTTTTAGCTGACTGGTCACTATTCGATTCCAAAATCGATACAGTTTGTAAGATTAAAAAGTATCTATAATCTTTATTTTACAAGGCAGTTCTCTAAAAACAAGTGAACAGTGGTTCTTTTTTTTTTTAAACCTTCTTGACTAGGTAACATTTTAAATTATAAATTTTAAATCTAAATAGTATTGGGATAATATTTGGAAAAATATAGCCACAAACGAAACTCTTGTATAAGTCCAATTCTTCTATTTTACTGATTTAAACCACTTTGGAAAAAGGTCTGTCAGTCAAAGTTAAGGATTATTTGGAAGAAAATGCAGTTTATTATTTTCAAAGAGAGAATTCACACAGGCTAGCAAGAGCAGTAACTTTCTTCATGCTCAGAAAAAGGCAATGTTACAAGTAAGCGTTTTAGGATCTGATAGTTTACCTAGTTTATGCAACAGCAATTAGAAATGATGCACATCTATATCTGCTGACATAGGAAGACATCCAAACCATCACTAAGTGAGAAAGCTGCTTGCTGTTTTTTTAAGCTTTAATGTAGTATAAAAGAAAACTATGCACTCATATTTTGATAGTAAGTTATCTCTGAAGGGAGGATTTGGGAAATGCACTGTAGGCTTTCACCTTTTGTACTGATATATATGAATCTTCATAGGTAAAAAGCAGATTTTTAAAAAACTATACAGTTCAATCTTAATAAGCAGAGTATGTAACTTTTTTTAAATATAAAGACTTCAGTTTTATAGAGCAGTTTTAGACTAACAGCAAAAATGAAATGAAGATACTGAGATTTCCCATGTACCCCTGCCCTGTTCAAGATACTTAAATCAAATGACAATATTACAAAAGCATATGTATGCTTTTAAAATTCACATACATTATGTCATTTCATCCTGGGAGGCAATTTAATAGATGACAAATACTAAAGCTTAAAGAGTTCAAATTACTTGCTCAAAGCCATACAGCTAATCATAAAGGGCAGAATCCAAAACCAAGGAGACATTTATACACTGAAAGAAATGGCTTTGTAGATGGAACTGCCTTTTGACGTAGTGATCCCACTGCTGGGACCATACCCTAAGAACCCCAAAACACCAATTCAATAGAACCTATGCACCCCAGTGTTCATAGCAGGACAATGTATAATAGCCAAGTGCTGGAAACAGCCTAAGTGCTCACCACTAAATGAGTGGATCAAAAAACTGTGGTACATTTACACAGTGGAATTCTATGCAGCAGAAAGAAAGAATGAGCTTCTCCCCTTTGTGACAGCATGGAGGGAATTGGAGAGCATTATGCTAAGTGAAATAAGCCAGGCAGCAAAAGACAAATACCACATGATCTCACCTAATGAACAAAACAAACAAATAAGCAAAATAGAACCAGAGACATGGAAATAAGGAGCAAACTGACAGTGACCAGATAGGAGGGGAATAACTGGGAAAAGAAGAGGAAGGTCTAGTCAAGGAATATGTATAAAGGAGTCATGGTAATGGACAACAGGGTGGGGATTGACTGAGGGGGAGTGGGCAGGGCAGGACAGAGCAAGAGGGGAGGGGAATTGGGACAACTGTAATTGAACAACAACTAAAAAAAAGAAAAAGAAAGATATGGCTACGTAAGTCAGCCATACCTGAATTTAAATCCTACCACTATTCGTAAAGCTGGAATAGAAGCTCCATGACTTTGTTCTGTTCACTGCTATATCTCCAAGGTCTAGAACAGTACAAGTTAATAGCAGGAGATCAGGACATACAGGCTGAACGATCACAAAAAGTTATTTAATTTCTTTGGATCTTTGTTCCCTCATCTGTAAATTAAACCTAAGTTTCTGCCTTATATCTGCTGATATAATGTGTACACAAAACATCTGGTAGGTATTTCAGAATTACTAGACCTGACTCCCACCTACTTTAATGTTTTTCACATGACCATACATCTTCTCACTCCTTTCGGCTCTAAGGAAGGAGCAGAGAACTAATATCAGCATGACATGCAGGCATACTGGGTGGTAATCACGATGGGGAGGGTAGAGAACTGAACTGTTGGTTCAGTCAGTTAATTGTTGTCTTTACTTCCTCTGTCACAGCAATGACAAAGGATCTCCTAGAAGAATCTGTGTGCTTATTTCAAAACAGAAAGTCTTGGTGGGGAGGGAAGCACCTAATCTATACTTGTAAGGTGCAAGAAGAAAGTGAGGAGAGATATCTAAAGGTAATGAGACAACAAGAAAAGAATATTGAGGTGAGAAGATCCAGAGTGCCTCTACTAACTAATTCAACTCCTATTCACACCATTTCTCTGTGATTTAGCATAGTCTTTCCAGTAAATTTAAGTCTAATGGATGAAGCCGTCTTTAGGAACACTGATTAGTACTGCGAACAGAGATAGAAACAGAAGACAGATGCTACGGACAAGTAGAAACAAAAGTTAAAAACAAAGGGAGAATGTGCTGCAAACGGAACTATCTAAAAAGTGAAAAGGCGATTCAAAGAATGAAGCAAGTATTTGTAAATCATGTATCTGCTAAGGGACTTGACTCCAAAAACAAAGAATGCTTACTTACAACTATATAATAAAAAGATAAATAACCCCATTTAAAAATGGACAAAGGACCAAAATAGACATTTCTCCAAAGAAGATACACAAATAATCTATAAGCACATTAAATGATGCTCAACATAATTATTAGGGAAATGCAAATCAAAACTATAGTGAGATACCACTTCACACATGATAGGATGGCAAAATAAGAAAGATGGACAACAATAACAAATTGTCCATACCTATGACTTGGTGAGGATATGGAGAAGCTGGAACTCTCATACCTTGCACGTGGGAATATAAAATGATGCAGCGGCTTTGGGAAACAGTTTGGAGGTTCCTCAAATGCTAAACAGTCACCATATGACTTAGCAATTACTAGAATACTAATACCCAAGACATCTGAAAACACATGTTCACACAAAATCCTATATATGAATGTTCTTAATAGCATTATTTATAATAGCCCAAAAGTGAAAACACCCCAACTGTCCATCGACTGATAAAACAGATAAATAAAATGTAATAGATCTATACAGCAGGATTTGTCAATAAAAAGAAATAAAATTTTGATAGATGCTATTGTACAATATGGATGAACCTGAAAATATTTTATGTAGTAAGTGAATGAAGCCACACGCAGAATACATATTATGATTCCCTTTATATGAGATATGCAGAAAAGGCAAATCCATAGAGACAGATTATAGATTAGTGGTTACCAGAGTCTGAGGAGAGGGGGTAATCGGGAGTGCCTGCTAAAGAGTCCAGGACCTCTTGGGGTGATGAAAATATTCTGCAACTAGACAGTGGTGATAGCCCCATAACCTTGGGAATATACTAAAACCCACTGAATTGTACCTTTTAAATTTTAATGGTGTGTGAATTATATCTCAATAAAGCTCATTTAACAACAACCAAAAAAAGACAGAGGGAGGTGAAAATGTATGCAGTTTAAGCAAGTTCTTGTTGTAACTTCATATTCTGTGGAGAAAGGATGAAGAGTAAAAGGTGGGAGGGGAAACACAGATATCTCATACTAGTGGGCCCCAGGTAAGTGCTTGCTATTTCTCAGTCACTATGGAAAATCCATTTATTTCTCTAAATAAGCCCCCTGATGATAAACCTCATGCCACTGTCAGGTAGAAAGGCCAAAGGAGGCTACAAATAGAAATCAACGGGAATACTTAGGAAATTCAACCTGGAGTTTCTCTCATCACGAAAGCTGGGCTTGCCCTACCCCATCCCTTGAGGATGCCAGGGCTTACCACGGACCACTGTCTCAATACTGAACTCAATCGCCAAAGTTACACAAGTCGATGTGAAGCCAGTGTCATATATATATTCTTGGGGGTCCGGAACACAGTCCAAATGAAAACAACATGCCAAGTCATTTCCCCATACCAATATAATAGAATGAAAGTTTTTGTTTTGTTTTGTTTCATTTTCTAATATTAATTTTAAAAGATCTTTATTCGACTGGTTTGTAGCAGCCTGGAGATTAAGATGGCCAGTACTTACATATTATTCCTTAAAACATCTCTATGGAAAACAGCAGTGGAAGCTACTCAGATAATAATGAAATCAAGACTACTGACTGTGACTTATTAAAGGGGACAGATACCTTCACCACCCCATGTGGAAGCAAGAGAACAAATTAAAAGTGTCATCTTAAAAGCTGTCCTCAGGACAGAACAGCACTATACCGTATTTGAAGATGCCAGGAACACAGGAATGGTCACTGACTTGGTAAGATAAGAACAAGGCTCTCTTGGCCGCATAAAGTTTCCACCACCACCCAAATTATAAAAACAAAAACCCAAACAGAAAACCCAGAAACTACAATTAGAATAAAAGTTTAGAATCATAGCAAAATATAGTCAAAGACACTGCATTAGAGGACAGGCAGAAAGTGACCAGAGGAAAGAGAAGAGGGAATTTCAGGGGAAAAGGGGAAGGGTTTGCAGGAACAAAGCTAAAAGACACATGGGTAAAAACTAGGGGGAGGGTGGTAATGGGAGGGAAGATGGGAGGGGGATGGGCGGGCTTGATTGGGAGTAAAGGGGAGAAGACTGTACTTGAACAATCAATCATTAAAATAAAAAAAAAGAAAGAAAACAAAACAAACAAAAAAAGAATCATAACAGAGGACTCAAAAATCAAAATGGAAAAAAATGACTTTTTTTTTTACTTGTGTTTTGAGCACTTGCTGTGCACCCAGCACTTCACATGCAGCGTCTCAGTTAATCTCCACAATAATTCTACTAAGTACGCGAAGGGGAGGTAAGTGATGTTCAATATTTGCCCGACAGTTACACAAGTGTTAAATACGTGGTAGAGTCACAGTTACAACCAAAGGAAATCTATTAGGCAAGTTTACATAATAAAGTTATTGTAACTGAAATTTAAGTGAAAAGGGAAAAGGAACTTAGCATCTAAAATAGCAGAATTCTTAAGTCAGGCTTGAAGCTTAATTATAAAATGTAATTTTTATTAGAAAAGCTAGTCAATAATAGAAAAAATATTAACTTACATATAAATCTCTTGAACCAATAGTACCCTTATTTCCCCCACAAAATGCTACTACTGTATTCCATTTTTGTATCAATTCAAAATGCATACCCCCAATGCATTCTTATTTCAGTCTCATAACAGTCTGAAAGAATGTCATTGTCCAAAAAGTCAGTCTGACTCCAAAGCCTAGATCCTTCACTATCATATTATTCTGCCCCCTATAAAATCGGAAACATATAACTTTTCCCAAACTATAAACAAAAATCAAAGATAAAAGTATTCTATTAAAACCAAGTGGGAAGGGTCATCAAGGAACATGTATAAAGGACCCATGGACAAAGACAACGGTGGGGGGAGGACTGAATGTGGAAGTGGGGGTGGGTAGGGCAGGGGAGAGTAATGCAAAGAAAATGGGGACAACTGTAGTTGCACAACAGTAAAAAAAGGAAAAAAGTAAAGTTTCTACAATCTAAACAAAAATAAAATAAAATCAAGTGGTAAATGCACTGAATGTTGATTGCACATTTATTCTTTAGTCCTTAATGATATCATTATTGGTTTATACATATTTTTAAAAATTTTTTATATTAACTGCATATTTAGGAAAAACAACAAAAAATGAAAAGGAAAAATATTTGCAACAGTAAGACAGAGTATAATATGCCTAGTATTTATTTATTTTTAAAGATTTCATTTATTTATCTTTAGACAGAGGGGAAGGGAGGGAGAAAGAGAGCGAGAGAAACATCAATGTGTGGTTGCCTCTCTTGCACCCCCAACTGGGGACCTGACCCTCAACCCAGGCGTGTGCCTTGACTGGGTATCCAACCAGCGACCTTTGGTTCACAGGCCAGCACTCAATCCACTGAACCACACCAGCCAGGGCTATGCACAGTATTTAATAAATAGCACTTACATATCTACTGAAGACAAACAAGCCAAAAGAAAAATGGGCAAAGGACCTGAACAAGCAAATAAACACTTGAGATAGCATCAGATTTGGCGAAGATTAAAAAACTAAAATATCTAGTGTTAGCATAAATGTAGGGAACCCAGGCCTAGTTTTTATGGTACTCTGGACCTGGATGCTCCTGAATTGTTACACTCATACATTTACTTATTTTGATACTTGGCAAGTCAAAATGTTTGTTTCTTTCTTAACTGAATCTTGAAGGGCATCTTAACCCCTTTTGTATCCCCAGTACCCAACCCAGTGTCGGTCCTGTAAGTGACACTTATGAATCACTAAGCAACATGTGAAACACAGTATCAGAGCAATCAGAAGTATCTGGATCTGAATTGAAAGCAGAGCTGGCTAGACTAATAATACTACTTCCTGGGGCTTCTGCATCTTACCATCCATCCAGTTGCCAAAGGCAGAAGGTCAAGGAGTTTCTCATAATTTCTCCTTTCCCGTACAAAGATTAAGAATGGCCAATGTGCCCTGGCTGGCGTAGCTCAGTGGATTGAGCGCGGGTTGCGAACCAAAGCATCGCAGGTTCGATTCCCAGTCAGGGCACATGCCTGGGTTGCAGGCCACGGGCCCCCAACAACCGCACATTGGTGTTTCTCTCTCTCTCTCTTTCTCCCTCCCTTCCCTCTCTAAAAATAAATAAATAAAATCTTAAAAAAAAAAATGGCCAATGTATATTATAAAAATTAAGCCTTAAATTTTGCAGAGAAATACCAATTTCTTACACTTTATAATTTAAATACTTCTTAAGCAAGAAGAGGTATGCTTCCTGATGAATAATAATCAATAAAATTATGATTCCCAGATTTTCTATTTCTACAATGCACCCTAGTCTACTACTGTTAACAGCTACAACTACCTAAAGTCCACTTTTAAAGTACAAAAATAACAACAAAAAAACTGTACAAAACACAATGCACCACTACATTTCCAGATGTAAGCTATATTCCTAATGTTAAAGTTTAATGCACCCCAGTGATTTGTAAATTAGAAAATACTTTTAGTGCCCTGGCTGGTGTAGCTCAGTGGATTGAGTGCGGGCTGCTAACCAAAGCATCGCAGGTTTGATTCCCAGTCAGGGCACACGCCTGGGTTGCAGGCCACGGCCCCCAGCAACTGCACATTGATGTTTCTCTCTCTTTCTCCCTCTCTTCCCTTTCTAAACATAAATAAATAAAATCTTAAAAAAAATACTTTTAGCATAAGTCCAATAAAAATAATGACTACAGGGAGAAAAAAGCTGTCCTGCTACCCTAACATGGCCCTATTATTTCTTTTGGTGATATACTGTAGATTGAAACACAAAAATTTGTTTTATAAATGTATCACCGAAAACCATAAAACATACTCCCAAACAGTATAATTTGATCTCTTTTTAAAAGGATATGTTTTTGGTGGGATTACTGGTGACACGTTAATCCCTCCTCTGAAAATAAAGATATAATTTTTTCCAAAAGTCACTAGACATAAAAATTCTTCCATTTTTACCATTCATTGCTTCTATAATTAATAAAAAAATTATCCAATTACCTATCAAAGTCAAATCCGAACAAATTTAGATCTTAATGTAAACATCTCTTGGCTTCAAAAACATTCTTCGGTTTTTAGAGAGAGAAGCGTAGATTTGTTGTTCCACTTATTTTTGAATTCATTGGTTGATTTCTTGTATGTGCCCTGACCAGGGACTGAACCCACAACCTTGGCGTGTCGGGATGATGCCCTAAACAACTGAGTGACCCAGCCAGGACAACATCTCTTGGCTTTTTAAGATTTATGTGTAGTAGCATTTGACAACTAAAATAGGTCATAGTATTTTAAGGTATTCCGAAATTACATACAAGCTCATGATGATTCTCCAAAATAAAATAAAGAACATAATTAAATAACTTCTGACTGCTAGAGTTTAAAATACAGGGGAAAAAAACTGTGTTCAGGTCAATAAAGAGAGGGAAGAAACAGTCAAAAAACATTTTATAGTCACTGCACTAAAGTAAAGAAGGCTATAATATCATTTTGAATTTTCATACATAAAAAGATCTTTTTTTCTTGAAGACCTGAGTTAAAAAAAGATCTTAGTGAAGTACATAAAACTCAATCCTCATCAAAGGACCCACTGAAACCCGCAAGAAAAACAGATATATTTAAACTATCATGTAATATAATGAGGACACAGTAGATATCTTCATCTAATTTTTTTTTTACTTTCAAATAAAGATGAAATTTACATATAATGGAACTTATTATACAGTAAATACAAAAGAGAAGGAAGGTGATTTATAAAGCAATGGACTGGCCCTCCAGATATTTTAACTGAAAAGGTCTAGCCTACAGTATGTTACATTTTGCACTTAAAGGGGGCAGGAGACTATGCATGTACATGTTTTTGGTTGTTTATATAAAAATTAGCCTCAGAAAAACACACGAGAAACTGCTAACACCAAGGCTCTGTGGGGGGAGGGCTAATAGGGTGAGTCGGAGGGCAGTAAAAGCGAAGTTCTCTTCAGTTCAGCCTTTTGTGCATTTTGAATTTTAAGCAAAGTGGACTATACATTATCAAAAGAAAAAAATTAAAAGTACTTTACCTTGCACCATTGTTCCTAATGACTTCCACAGTTTCTTCAACAAAATATCGATCTTTGACATATGCAAAAATATCATCACAAATTTCATGTAAGCGTGAGCGATGGGTAAGGTTGGTCAAGTATAAAACTGGAATAATTAGTGGTTCTGGAAAACTCTGAAGATTCTGTCTTGCTCTTTTTTCTGACTCAAGTGCTTCCTGATAGGTCAGTCCAGGTCTACCCGTCACAGCACAACTCCATACAAGACTGTTGCACAGAATGGTTCGTTCAAAAAAGTCACTGATTAAAAAATAAAAATAAAAATCCATTACCTATCATTTCACAAATTTTACATTGGAAGCAGATAAACAGCTGTGCCTCTATTGCAAAAATTTATATAGACTCATAGAACTCAAACAAGGACTTAGTAACTGATGAACTTACACATTAATACAAACCTAAGAAAGAGTATATTTAAACCAGACATTGATATTTTGCAATTTAAAAGTATATTCAGCCAAAACTAAACTTTGATTTCTATCAGTTTTGAAGCTGGAAGTGAAACTAAAAATAAACTCAACATTTCCTTTTCATTCAAATTTTTTTAAAAAGAGATTTTACTTATTTATTTTTAGAGCGGGGAAGGGAGGGAGAAAAAGAGGGAGAGAAACATCAGTGTTGGTTGCCTCTCACGCGCCCCCTACTAGGGACCTGGCCTGCAACCTAGGCATGTGTTCTGACTGGAAATCAAACTGGTGACTCCATGATTCGCAGGCTGGCGCTCAATCCACTGAGTCACAAGCCAAGGCACATTCTAATTTTTAAGTTTATTGTTCCAAAGCCATCAGAACACTGAAATTAATTCAAGAGCTTAACTGTGAATTTTATTTTTATTTATTTTTTAATATGACTTTTAAAAGACTTTAACGTGACAGTGAAAAACTGGGAAATCTAAGCATCTAACAATAAGAGAAAGGTTAGGTACAGTATAGTACTTCATATGATGAAAAATTAGTCATTAAACAGAATAAGGAGAGTTCTTAATGTTAATAGCAAAAACTTTAAAGTTCATATATATAAAATAATATGGCTTAATTTGTGTTAGAATAAAAGAAAAAAGAAAGGAAGAAAAAGAGAACCTAGGGAAACATAAAAAATTCCTGGAATATAGACAAAAATCAAGGTAACAGCTTCAGAGTAGGGATTGGAATAGGCGACCATCTACTTAGTCCTTTTCTGCATTACTGGAATTTTTCAATAAGAGCATTTCTTTAAAAAATTCTATTTTGTCACTTTTTAAACGCAAGAGATCTATAATTTGGAAACATTTCTCAGGTGTACTGAGTAGAAAAAACTCAAACCACTGATAACACAATTTCATATACATTGATTATAAAAACAAAAATGTGTATATTTATACAAATACTATATAAAGAGATGTTCCCTATGGAGAAAGGGAAGAACTGGGAAGAAAAGAAAAGGAAAATTTGTTATACTAAATATTTCTATGTTTTAATTTTTTTAAATATATTTTATTGATTATGCTATTACAATTGTCCCATTTTTTCCCTTTTATCCCCCTCCAACCTGCACCCCTCTTCCCTCCAGCATTTCCTCTCCCTTAGTTTATGTCCATGGGTCGTACATGTAAGTTCTTTGGCTTCTCCATTTTCTGTACTACTCTTAATCTCCCCCTGTCTATTTTGTGCCTACCAATTATGCTTCTTATTCCCTGTACCTTCCCCCACCATTCTTTCCCCAATGCCTCTCTGCTGATAATCCTCCATGTGATCTCCATTTCCGTGATTCTGTTTCTGTTCTAGTTGTCTGCTTTGTTTGTTTTTGTTTTTTAGGTTCAGTTGTTGGTAAGTTGTGAGTTTGTCGTCATTTCACTGTTCAAAGTTTTGATCTTTTTCTTAAAGTTGTCCTGGAGGTTCCTAACCTTCTCCTTTTTTGAATTGTTTCTTCAGTCTGTTCTGGTTGAATGTTTATTTCTTCCTTCTGTTCCAAATCTTTTATTTGAATCCTGGTTTCCTTCCCTTCACTGTTGGTTCCCTGTATATTTTTTCTTTATTTTACTTTGCATAGCCCCCACTTCTTCCTCTATGTTGCAACCACATTCAATCATTTTTGTGAGCATCCTGATTACCAGTGTTTTGAACTCTGCATTTGATAGGTTGGCTATCTCCTCATTGCTTAGTTCTTTTTCTGGAGTTCTGATCTGTTCTTTCATTTGGGCCATACTTCTTTGTCTCGGCACACCTGCTACATTGTAAGGGGCAGAGTCTTAGGTATTCTCCAGGGTGAGGCAACCCACACTGCCTCTGTGTTGTGGTCTTGTATGTGGGGGAGGTGTCAGAAAGGGAATGCCACTTGCTTGGCGCTCTCCCCACTTTTTGTCACTTCCCTCACTTCCCACAAGTGGATTGTGCCCTTATAGGTGTTGATTCCCAGGTAGGTGGGCTTGTGTACATTCTAGGATATTGTGGGCCCCTCCAGTGGACTCTCCTGTTAGACTGGGAGTTTCTCCCTCCCCTACACCCCTCACAGATTTTTACAGTCAGGGGTTTTAAGGCTTTAGTTTCCCATGCTGGAACCCTGGGTTGCTCAGTCTGTCTCTCTCCCCAGTTGTTCCTCCCGGTGTATCTGCTTGCGAATGTGGGACCATCTGGTCTGCCAGCAGCCACCTTGCCCACCTGGTCTGACAGCCTCTGCCTTGTTGCGTGTCCTCTCTGTCCTGGCTGCCATCTCTGCCCCTCCTACCAGTGTGGATAGATGTTTCTTTAAGTCCTTGGTTGTCGGACTTCATACAGAAAATCCAATTCAATCTTCTGGTTGCTTTTGTTTTTAAATTTGTTGTTATCCTTCTTTTGGTTGTGTAAGGAAGCAAAGCATATCTACCTATGCCTCCATCTTGGCAGGAATTTCTCTATGTTTGAATTTTTATAATGATTGTGTACTTGTATTATTTTTATAATAGACATATTTTTCAAATACAAGAGGTTAGATATATGTAAAAAGGTTAATAATAGTTGCCTGTAAATGGCAAGATATGTGTATTTCCCCTATCTATACTCTAGTCTACTTTGCAATAATTATATGTAACCGATACATTTTACCATCCTCTAACTTTTTCTTCTTCCAGAAATCCCTCTTTCCTTCTTGCATCATTCTAAAAAGTATTAAAACTGCTAGGTGTTTACTTCCTGGTTACTATTACCTGTTTAGGTTATTCCTGTAGTACTCTGATCTCCACAGATTTGGGTAATCCCATTAGGATAGTCTCATTTGTATATCTGTCTACAGAACAAGGAAGGAAAGAAGGAAAGAAAGAAAAAAGGAAGGAAGGAAGGTAGGAAGGAAGGAAACTAGTCATACTTTAATACAAATGAGATCTAAAGAGACAGCAGACAAGCCAAGTTACATGACTCTAATTCAGTACAAAGATCCTTCTGAAGTATGTACCCTTTAGTAGAGCAGATAATGGATATACGGTGTTAAAATGCAAAGTAAAAAGTGATTATCTTTATAAGACAAAGGCAGATATCCTTCAGGAATTCAGAGGAAGGGAGCAGGAGAAGCAAGCAAAAACAATCAAGAAATACTAGAACATGTTTTAAAGGCAGTGCACTGAAGAGTTAGGGTTGTAAAGAAAACATAAGAGTCAAAGCAAGAAATGCCAGAGAGAAAAAAGGAATATATATAATCTGGTTCTTATAAGCAAGACAATCTATGTCAGATCAAAAACTTATTAGCTAAAAGGGAGGCATCAGACATATTCAATAGGTGGTTATCAATGGTGCAGAATAAAATGAATGGAGAGATCTTGAAAGAGGTTTTATTTATTTTTTTTACTGCCTAAAACTGCAGTTCACTTAGATAACTTTATAGATTTTAAACCTTTTTTCTATAGAAACAAACATATCTCTAAGACTTAGCTTCCCAAGCCAACACATAGCACGATATAATATATATACTTCTAATAATTTAAACTATAGTTTAATTTAGAAAAACAAACCTCAAATCTAGACATCTTCCACATTAGTCTCTAAAACAGTGGTAACAGAAATAGAATGCTAGCCACACATATAATTTAAAATATTCTAGTAGTAACATTTTAAAAATTAATTCTATATTTTATTTAACCCAATATATCCCAAAATAATTTCATTTCAGCATGTAATCAATATTGAATTATTAATCAATATTGAATTGTCCCCCTTTTGGGGATACCAGGTCTTCAAAGTCTAGTATATACCTTAAACTTATTGCACATCCCTTTTTGATTTTATTTATTTATTTTTAGAGAGAGGGAAAGGAAGGGAGAAAGAGAAGGACAGAAACATCAATGTGTAGTTACCTTTCGTGTGCCCCCTACTGGGGACCTGGCCCATAAGCCAGGCATGTGCCCTGACTGGGAATTGAACTGGTGACCCTTTGGTTCACAGGCTGACACTTAACCCACTAAGCCACATCAGCCAGGACATTATTGCACATCTGTATTATGATACATTTCAAGTTCTTACTAACCTTTGTGTCAAGTAATGGTTCCTGTACTGGACAGCACGGCTCTAGTCAAAGCAGGTCAGTATTTGGTAGCTTGAGGTATTTGGTATACAGGTATTAGGTCCCAATGCAGGGGAACAGACTTTATACACTGAGCTGCAATAAACACTATGCTTGTTAACACTATTCAAAATAACAAGGAGGGCAATGGCACAAGTGCCGGAAATCTCTATCAAACTATGTTGCCAGGCAGAAAAATTGGATAGTTAGTAACCAGTGACTCACAGCTGCCCTTCTACAGCAAGTTGCCACCACCTCCTGCAAAGTGTTTGTACTGTTTGTTTCCTTTGTGTCTATCTACTCTACAAAGCTGTTGTTATATTATAGTCCTGCTGTACACAAAGATCTACCCACAGGAGGTGGGGTGTGTGGGGCAGCATACTACCACAGTGGCAATTCTAATGCAAGGGGAAAAAGGGCTATTTTTCCTATTCATCACCCCCTACCAGCATGGCCCCATTTCTAACATTACCTTCACTTTCTCCCACTTTTTAATTCTGCTCTTTACTCATTCATCACACCCATTCAAATGTGTAGGATTTTGTTAATAATACTAAACTCTAGGGCAGGGGTGTCAAACTCATTTTCACCGGGGGCTATATCAGCCTGGTGGTTGCCTTCAAAGGGCCCAATGTAATTTTAGTACTGTATAAACGTAACTACTCCTTAATAGTTAAGCGAGAGTTTGGTGCTCCTGAGTAGAAACAACCGATAAAACAAGGTGGAGGGCTGGATGCAGCCCTCGGGCCTTGTGTTTGCCACCTGTGCTCTAGAGGGTAGGTTACCATGCTTATTCAATTTCTATGTTATAAAATGAAACTTTTACAAGCATATTTTACTATTGTAAGTAAAAACTGATAAAATACAAAGTACTGTTTTTAATGATTATACATTTAAGCTAGTATAGATTATTATTGGGTTGGCCAAAAAGTTTGATTTTTTTCCCCATAAGATGGTTCTAGTAGCACTTAGTTGTCTTTAACTTCATTCAAAAACAATTTTGTTATTGTATTGTGACAGCTGTCACATCAGTGAGCATTTTTTAAATATTTATCAAAATTGGTGAATTTTTGTGTAGCCATTTTAATATTGAGGATGAAAGAAAACATTTTTGGCATATTATGCTTTATTATTTTAAGAAAGTTAAAAACACAACTGAAACACACACACAAAAAGATTTGTGCAGTGTATGGAGAAGGTGCTGTGACTGATCGAACATGTCAAAAGAGGTTTGCAAAGTTTTGTGCTGGAGATTTCTCATTGGATGATGTGCCACAGTCAGGTAGACCAGCTGAAGTTGATGGAGATCAAATGGAGACATTAATTGAGAACAATCAACGTTATACCACGTGGAAGATAGCCGACATACTCAGAATATCCAAATCAATAAAGTTATTGGTGAAAATGAAAAATGTGTCTTTTATTTTACAGAAAAAAACTAAACAGACATTCTGGCCAACCCAATAAATAATCAGAAAAAAAATTGACTATTTAAAAATGTAAAGTTTAGTTTTTAAAAACCTAATGAAATATTACTTTTGCATTTTACTTAGTGTTATCAGATAGACTTATGATGACAGCATACAAAGCAGACTCCTAAAAGCTGCAGATGACACTAAGGTCCTCACCTTAGTGTGGCAATAAAGAGTTTTTAAATCTGGAGAATAAAACCTTAACTAGAAATCAAGTGAAACTTTATACTAGGTTAACAAATGTCCTAGCTTAACAATAATGAATATGAAAAAGGTGAATTTCAAAAGAACTGCAAATTCACATTTTTGTGCCTTTTTATAGTTTTCTCTGCTTAAAAAGTATTCTTTAGAGCATTTTCTGCCTAGAATGCCCTTTTTCCTCATTCTGTGTCTTGACAGCTCCAATTCTCCTAATTTGGGGTTTTCTCAACTCCACAGTAATTACCAGCTCAATTTTTCTATGCTCCCATTATACTGATTTCCATAGCACATATGTGATTGTGTTATAGATACACATTCATTTCTCATTATAGGGACAAATTATCTCAGCATCTCCAAAAACTCTCCAAAGTATGGGTCAAGAGTAAACAAATGGCCCTGGCTGGTGTGGCTCAGTGGATTGAGTGCCAGCCTATGAACCAAAGGGTTGCTGGTTTGATTCCCAGTCGGGGCACATGCCTGGATTGCGGGCCAGGTCCGCAGTAGGGGTGTGCGAGAGGCAACCACACATTGATGTTTCTCTCCCTCCATTCCTCTCTGTCTGAAAATAAATACATAAATATTTTTTTAAAAAGAATAAACAAATGTACTCTCATTGGCAGTCATTAACTTTTTTTTTTTGTATTTAGACATGAAAAGTGCATATGTGAATGGAAAGGAGAGGAAAGTGTTTGAATCTCAGCTTTACTACCTGTAGAATGTGAATTTGGGTTAAGTTACACAAGCTTATTGAGCCCAGCTCCCCTTCTGTAAAATGAAAGTAATATCTTTCATGAGCAGTCAATATGAAAATCAAATAAGGTAAAATAGAATACACAGGAGAATCATCAGTACGGTAGAGGAACAGCATCAGAGGAACACATAAAAGACTTGAGAATCTTTGAAGAGGAAGTTTGTCACTGGGAAGGGGGATAGGAAGAGGGATCAACTGAAGAACTCATCAGGGAACATCCAAAATTCCAATCATGATTGATGACCTAAGCATAAAATCTGATCAAGTGCTTCTGTGGTAGACTGTTTGCAAAAAGGGTTGAAGGTATGCAGGCTCCTTAGAAATATGACTTGGATACTCTTCTTACAAGAAGTGGAGTCTCTTTTACCACTCCTTGAATCTGGGCTGGCCTTTATATTGGCTTTGACCAACAAAACACAGAAATGACATTGAGAGACTTGCTCTCACCGTGTTAGAACCCTGAGACCAGCAGGTGAAGAAGTCCAGCTTAGCCTTTTGAGGATGAAAGACTACCTGGTGAAAAAAGCCATCCCAGTGTATTATTACCACTAATGGACAATTAGGTTATTTTCGTATCTCGGTTATTGTAAATAATACTGTAATGAACAGGGGGATGCCTATATCTTTTTTCTGATGATTTAAATTATTTTTAGAGGGGAAGGAAGGAAGAAAGAGAAGGAGGGAAATGTTGATGTGAGAAACATCAATCGGTTGCCACTTACAAGCACCCAGACCAAGGACTGAACCGGCAACCCAGGCACGTGCCCTGACCAGGAATCGAACCTGTGACCTTTTGCTTCATGGGATGAGGCCCGACCAACTGAGCCACACTGGTCAGGGATGCATATATCTTTTCCAATTAATGTTTTTGTTTTCCTCACATAGATACTCAGAAGTAGAATTGGTAGATCCTATGGTTAGTTCTATTTTAAAATTTTTTCAAGGAACCTCTATACTGTTTTCCATAGTAGTCACACGAATTGACATTCCCACCAGAAGGGTTCCCTTTTCTCTACATCCTTACCAGTACTTGTTATTTCTATTCTTTTTGATAACAGCTATTCTAATAGGTGTTAGGTGATAATCATTACAGTTCTGATTTGTATTTACCTAATGATTAATGATTTAAAGCCTCTCTTCATCTTCCTTGATATGTCTTCTTTGGAAAAATATCTATTCAGATGTTCTGCCCATTTTTTAATTGGATTGTATGGTTTTTTGCTATTGAGTTGTATTAGTTCTTTCTATATTTTGGATATTAACCACTTATCATATGATTCGCAAATACTTTCTCCTATTCAGTAGGTTGCCTTTTGATTTTTGTTGATGATTTCCTTTGCTATGCAGAAGCTTTTTAGTTTGATGTAATCACACTTTATTTTTTCTATTGATGTCAAATTTTAAAAATCATCAACAAAACTGATATCAAAGAGTGTATCGCCTGTGTTTTCTTTTAGGAGTCTTATGGCTTCAGTTCTTACATTCAAGTCTTTAATCCATTTTAAGTTAAATCTTCTGTATATTGTAAAATAGTTGACCAATTTCATTTTTCTGCACTTTATGTATTTGCCTACAGTTAATGTGCTACTTTTAACAAGTCTTCTTTACTTATGAAAAGCAGGTGAAACAAGAGTTATTAGCAATTAGTTAAAGAGCATGTAGTTCAAGCAAACAAAATAAAGGAGTTTGTATTACAAAATCACTAAAGCTCTATCCTGGTCCTAGTCCCTGTCTTGAAGAATTCAGGGTCTAGGAAAAGAGAAAATGTGAGGCAACAAATACATTGCATTGCAGCGCAGTAACAGCAGATGTTAGACTAGATAAAATGGAGGGGGTGATCACTGCTGCCTAGACGCACAAAGGAGGAAGTGTGAGACTGTAATATTAAGTAAGATAAAGACAGAAAAGTACGTGGCTATTAAACCGTCACTAGCAACCTCTACTAACCAGAATTAAGGGTAAAAGGTACTTTGCATTGTGCTGGAAAGTGAACAAGGCTGGGCTGTACAGAAAATCTCTGAGATTGATTGCAGAGAAAGTTACAGTCAAGAAATAAAAACAAAAAGCAAAAGTGAGCAAATAGGTGAGCAGAGGGGTCTGCAGACAAATATAAAAGAAATTCAAGATAATATACTTAAAGGATAATCTTTAAATAAATTCACATAAACCAACTGGTGATTTAATGAATGAGTGAAAACAGAGGTTTTCTTCATAATTTCTCCAGACTTGTGGCAAGGGTCAGATTACCACAACACTGCAGACAACCATATACAATACTATCCACTGAGAAAACATTTTTTTGTAAAGATCTCTTTATAATTATCTAAGAGAAAGATAAAATAAAAAATTTAACACAATTACATTTTTCCAATTTTGCCAATTCAAGGTCCTGAAGATTAATGCCTAAGAATACCAGTAGTTCTGCTTTGTTTAAGGTAAATGATTAAATATCTTTGCTCCCAAGCAAATCAGATCTCTTGAACTGCTTGTAATTTCCCAAAACCCAAGCAAATAGGCACAGATGATATTTAAAAAGTTTTTTTTTAAAAAAAAAACAACAATGTCATAAGGCTACAAAAGACACAGTTCCTTAATCTTAATGGAAGGTGGTAGATTGGAAATACCAAAAATCTCTTTACTTCAGCATTTCAGATTTCTCCATGATTAAGTAAATCATCAAGAACCAAATTATATTAAAGGTTATTTAATTTAAAAAGATAACATCCAAGTTCAGTCTCCCCGATCAGGTTGAGAAGATCCTCTTAAAAAGATTGCTTATATCAAAGGACAGAGTGGTTTGAAATCTACGCCTGTTTCATATTTTGTTGGTACTCTTAAGTACACTTTTAAAAAAATTTTGGAATTATTACCAAGGATTTTAACTTGAATTTTAAAAAGAAGTAAGGCACCATCCTCGTCAAGTTACTTAATCCAAATTCACTTAAGTAGTTACAAGTAATAAAACAAGTCTGTACAAGAGCAGAGTAAGATGTGCGCTCCTATTTTAAAGTAGTGTCTGCTGAAAAACTTCTCTAGATCTGACATATTCTTGTGTAACTCCTTCCGTGGAGCTGAAGAAAAAGGCTTACTTAACAGCTCAAAGGAACTGACTTTTCTAACTTTCTTATGTATTCATTTCTCAGACAGGTGCAGTTTGGCTAAAAGCACTCCCTGGATCAAGCCCCCCACTCAGAAAAGATGCATCCCACACACAATTTATTTGATTGTTGTAACACTTGGTTTCTCAGCCACAAAGGATTCCTTCTGAATGGAGAGGATAAAACATTAAAAAAAGAGAGAGAATCAGGCTGTTTTAGTGATTATCAATTCAGGTTCTCTCTTGGAGATACTGTTTAAAACACCTCCCTGTTTGGCGCTTCAAATAGCAGGACAACAGGACCTCTTGGGATAAACCAGGCGAAGGACTGAAAATTTAGGGGTTGAAACTACACACGCAGCAGCTCCGAATTCTTATCAAAACAATAGCGAGTGGCACATGTCAGGCAGCCCACATGCGCGACGGGATAAAAAAGAGACCGGCTGAGGCTGGCGTTGAACTTGTCTTAACCCCCTCCCCCCAACTCCCATCTTGCCCCTCAGCGCTGCGCGAAAGTGAAAACCCGTGCGCCCGGGGCCTGGCTCTCCACTCCTCCCCTTCCCCCGCCCAGCCCCGACTCCTTCCTCACCCGGTCTCCCGGGGCGGAGACGCTGAGCTCCCCGAGACCCGGAGTTAGTCACCCAGAAGAGGCGGTGACAGAGCACCAGGCTCGCGTCCCACACTCCGAGGCCTAGCCGCGCCGGACCGGAGCCGCGGGGGGACAGACTCGTCCCGGGCTCCTGGGCCCGTGGCCAGCCCCCTCCTTCCCCGACTCTCCACTCCGCTCCCTCCCGCCTCTGCCCTGGGCAGCTCCAGTGTCAGGCTCCGCAACAGTCCCAGAAAACGACGCCCAGCCCGGCTGTTTCCTGGCCCCGGGGGCGGGGATTCCCTCTCCGGGCCGGGGGACCGCGGCCGTCGCCGCTGACCCGAGCGGGGATCCCCTCCGCCGCCGGGCGGGGATCCCGGAACTGGCCCGGGCGTACGCGTGTGGCCGCAGCGGGGAGGGGCGCGGCGGGGAGTTTCCCCCGCCGGGCAGCCGGTGGCAGCCGCGGCTGGAGGCGGTCCACGCCGGGACCCCGGCCGCTGAGCCCCTGCCCGCTCCACCCCACGTGCTCCACTGCCCGTGCGGCCGCCCGGGGGGCCCTCGAAGTCACCGGGTCGGGGTCAGGGACAGAGAAACGCGGGCCCACGGCTGCCCGGCACTTTCAAGCCTCCCCGCCAGAAGCCTGGGCTGGAGGAGAGGGAGAGAGACAAAAGGACGCTGGGGAGCGAGTCTGCCCCACACTCCCTCGCAACCCGCCCCCCTTCCCCCCTCCCCCGCGCGCCGGCTCGGTCCTTACTCGTAGTGGCGGAAGATCTCGTTGGTGACTTTACAGTAGAAAACTTCCTCGTCGGGCCGCAGGTCCGCGGGCGGCTTCTGTCTCACAAACGGCTTTCGGTGTAGCAGCGGCATCTCCTGTCCGACCACGGACTCACTCTGACGTTCGGCCGCCCGCGTCCGCCCCGCTTCCCTATCAAAATTGGAGGGAAAGGAAAGCCGGTAAGGTGGAGAGCGACCGGCGGTGGCATGGGCCGGTCCACGCGCCGGGGAAGCTCGACTGTCTTTTGTGTGACCGACTCTCCACGGCTGCCACCTGAGCCGAGGTCGCTCCTGTCGCTGCCGCCCGGGTGTTGAGCAAGCTGAGCCACGGCAGCCTCTGCCCTCCCCGCGCGCCCCACCTCCGCACGCCGGTTTGCGGGCTCACAATGGGGCGGGACACCCCGCGGAGGACGGGCGGCGGTGGTGCGGGAGCCGCCGAGGCCCCCTCCCCCAGCGGCCCCCTCCCCCGCGCCGGCTCCCCGCCCGCAGCCGCCGCCAGCTCACAACGTGCTCGCGGAGCAGCCGGCGGACCCGGAGCCGCAAGGCAGCTCTCCGCGGGAGGACCCCGGCACCCCTCCGCTTTGTTCGCCGGCTCGCCTACACTTCCTTGCCGGCACCGGCCAGCTCCCGAGTGGACCACTCAGAGCCCCTCACCTGCGAGCACGCCGACTGCCGCTTCACCTTCTCAGCTACGAGGGCAGCGAGGGGAGGCTCTGTCCTCCCAGGGGGTCGCCTCCCGCGGGCCCCGCCTCGCCACCGGCCGCCGCTCCGCCAGCTGCCACGGCCTGGCTCTGCGCGGGGGATCGCGTCCCACCGCCACTTCCCCGCCTCTCCGAGCTCCTGGGAAGTTTCTGATCTACTTTCGGCTCAGAAGGAGGAAGAGCTGCTGGGAGGAGCTTTTCACTTCTCGCTTCTACCTTTTTATTGGCTACTCGATGACTTTTACAGCTTGTCACAGATACAGGAAGAGACGGCGGAAAGCCTGGGAGAGCTACATTATTAATTAATGGAGCAACCCCTTGTGAAGAATCAGAAGCATCCTCCATGTTTGAGATTATCAGCCAAAAGATCTAGAGAAAGCTCTAGGGTTTCATAAACACAGGGCTAACAAAGTAAACCCTTCATCATCAAGTCTGGCACCATCGCTTATTACATGATGGGAAAACCATTACAATTAAGATTTAACTTGTATTTTAAACATGGAATGAAGAATACGAAATAAAAAGTATTTTGATCTTCAAAATTAGAATTCTCGTGTCTGAAACAATATTTTGCTGGTGTAAACGTCCATCTTGAAAAGAAAATAACTTTGTTGACAGCAGTTCTCTTTAATACTTACGGCAGTTCAAAGATACAGCAGAGAAAAAGACCAAAAAAGTATACGTTAGAAAATGTCATGCTTATTGGACACCTTCCCCTCAAATATTTAAAACTAAAAAACACACCTTTAAAGAGTAATGTCTAGAATACACTGTGAAAATGTTTTGCAAATGATCAATATTTAATTCACTCAGAATTTTAAAGATTATGAATTTACTAGTGAAATTTCCCTGAAAGCATCTTTTCCATATTTGTATTTTTCATTTGTGAAGTGAATTTTAATGCATATAACACATGACTTGAATTAAAAAGAATTTTCGAAACTACAAATAACTCCAAATGTTTGCCAGCTTTGTTTTAAATGGTCTTTTTTGCTATTGCCCTCGACAGCTGCTTATTTGCAGACTAACATGAAAGAATAAGTCTAGAAGACAGTAAGTTTGAAGAACAGTCATCCAACAAAGAATGTAACTAATTACCAATACTGTGAAATGATCATAGTTATAGAAACAACATGGGATCATCTTTGCATCTTCTAATTAAGTACATGTGAACATTGGAGCTGAAAATGTAAGGAATCTATCCAAATCTCAAGAGTTACCAGAAGGTAGACTCAAAAAGGGGACAAGGAGAATTAACAATTTTCAACTACTACTATTAAAACATTCTCACAATCCAAAATCCCAGCTTAACTATTAAGCTAAAAACATGACACTTTCTCTGAATAGATAGTATTTATATTTCTTAGATCTCACTATTTGATAAACTTAATTTTGTTAAATTCAAGATTAAAAATAATGATGTTTATTTTATTAAGTACAAATTTTTAAACAATTGTATTTTTATACTAACTTAAAAATTGAAATTTTATTTTACTTCATCAAAATACCGTCATACTCAATTTCCCTTCTACTATACTCACATTTGAATACTATCATATCACAATTCTGAGTTACATGCATTTTAATGATTTATGACATTTGATAAATGTTATATACATAGTTGTTCTTTGTTAACTCAGAATAAGTTTAGTAAATTGTAATTAACATGTGGGTGGAAATGGGAGGGAGGTGGGGAGGGCTGGGGGGGTTGGCTGGGATGGGAGTAGAAGACAAAACTATTTGAACAACAATTTTAAAAAATTAACTTTAAAAATTCTCTTCATGTATACAGTAAACCAATACTATTTTCCTATTGTTTCTGCAATAATATATAAACTACTTGGATATACATTTAAGTGTTATGTTATAAATCATTTTAAACTAAAGTGTTATGTAGTCTAAAGCTAACAGCCAATAAATTATCTTTAAAAATCCTGAAAAAAATTAAAATTAACATGTTAAAAAGTTTAGTTTTCATGTGTTTTCAATACTTGACCAAATTGATAGTATATCTATGCTACCTCAAAATACCACTTCTCTTTAAGTTATCCTCATATTTACTACTAAAATCTTACTGAATACATTATTTTTTATTTTGGTATCATGATTACTTTCTTGCTTTATTAATTACTACTTCTAGGCTTTGGAAAGTGAAAAGCTCATTGCTATGATCAGAAAGTGAAGGACGCTTGTGAAATATGACTGTGTAATAGGATGGTGTAAAAAATTTGAAATACTGTAATGCAAACTGAACAGTATAGTATCACAGAAAAAATAAAATAATTTTTAGCACCTTAATTCAATTAAACATTTGTCAGCCTCCTTTATGTGCCAAGACACTGCACTAGCTCATGTGAGGAATACAGTACAAATGTATCCTGGCCTCAAAAAAGTATACTCCTCTGGATATACTTTTACATTAGTGACCCCTCTGGATGAAGATACAATGACCCATAATCAAATGTAAAATGTAAATACGTTAGTTAGGCAGGACATGTATTAATCTAGTATCATCAAGACAGTTTAATACTTCAGAAGGTATATTTCCTTACACAGCTAATGACAAAACAATACTATGAGCTATGTATATTTTAAAAACTTGAACTAGAATCTTTTCCTGTATTCTACTAAGAAAGGCTTTATTTCGGTCACTTGGTGAGACAGCTGAAAGAAACCTTTAGGAACTCATTTCTCTCATTTTGCAGCTGAGGAGACTAAAGCTCAGGAACTTGACTCCTGGCCTCCTGACTCCTTGTCCAGTTTCTCTCAGGGGTGTCCAACCTGTGGTCCACCACCCGCATGCGGCCTAGGATAGCTATGAATGTGACCCAACACAATATGGTAAACTTACTTGAAACCTTTTTTTTTTTTTTTTTTTGCTCATCGGTGTACGTTAAGTGTTTATATATTTAATGTGTGGCCCAAGACAACTCTTCTTCGGGTGTGGCCCAGAGACACCAAAAGGTTAGAAGCCCCTGCTAGACCATGCTGCTTTTTCTTTGGATTCAGTAATATCTATTTTCTCATATATCCTACTCACATTGTATCTATAAATGAGCTAAAATACCAATCCAAATCCTTCCTAAACTGCTAAATGTGTAAGGGAATAAGATATATTATTCATGCTTAAAAATAATTTATTTTTGAGAATTTTCCAGGAAAGCAATGGGGGTAGTAAGAATATTAAATTCTTCAGTTAACACATCTAACAAATATAAACACTTACTGTCTCTTACTTTGAAGTAGCAGTTATAAAAGTATTCAAAGCTACCCTAAGGTCTCCCGAGAAAGATGTCTTATATATACATACAAGGAATATCTTTAACTTTGTAACTCTCTTCCTCAATATCTCTGATACCTGTTTCAACCCTTCTGTGTTCTCTTTAATATTTTCCAAAATAGTTCATGGCATTTAACTAAAAAGATTTCTATATATTGTTTCTTAGAAGCAATTAGTATGTTTCCCTTCATATCTGAAATCACTGGCCTAGTATTAGGATAGAGATTCTAGATGTCAGCTGCCCATTGAAATCACCAAAGGGATTTTTGAACAATGCTAATGTCTGGGCTACACACTAGACCAATTAAAACACTCTCTGGGGTAGGGACCTACGCATTTGGATGTTAAAATTCTACTCAGGTGATTCTAATGTACTGCCATGATAGATAACTACTATGTTCTCTAGAGGAGATTGGATTGTTAATGCTGAAGTGGTAATGTTAGCAAATTTGGGATGCATTTTTTAATTCAGCCCCTTTTGACTAAAATAATGAATTATGGCATGGTAGTAGGAGTTGAAAGAACAGTCTATGGCCATCATCATGATCACAGTAATAGTTTACATTTAATGAATGCTTCCAGCTTATCAAGCACTATGCTAAGGGCTTTAAATGAAACACCTTATACAATTCTCACAATAAACTAAGTACTATTTATCATTTCCACTTTACAGATGAAGCCATAAAAGCTCAGAGAAATTAAGTAGCATACAGCCCAGGGTATACAGCCAGAAACAGAAAAGCTCAAATTATCAACTCCAGAGTCCAAGCTCCTTATTGCTATTCCATATTTCCGTGGAATGATTTGCTAATATAGCTCAGATATAAATTGAAACAGGGAACTTGATCCTATGCACTAAACGATTTAGAACTTGTGATGATTAAGAATGTCTGTTAATCATAAAAGTATTACCGGAAACTATGAAGAATTATCTCAGAGTGGGGAAAGCCTAAATATAACAAAGTCCAGAATTCATAAAGATAACTCTATAAAATAAAAATAAAAATTTCTACACAACAAAAGCTACCACAAACTTGGAAGACAAATATCAAACTGGGAAAAAAGTATTTGCAACTCACTAACAAAAGGCTAATTTCCCTAATGTACAAATAATTTCCTATTATATAAGTAATCATAAATCATGGTAACCCAAGAGAAAAAGAAAAGGAAATACAAATGGCTTTAAAAATATCTGAAAAAGATTCTTAGCCTCATTCATAATAAAAGAAATAAAAATTAAAACTACATTGGGATGACATTTTTCATCCTTCAGATTTGCAAAAATCACCATCATATGTTGCCTAAGTTTGGGGAAACAGGCACAGCGTCTATAAGGGGCAAATTGTCAATGTTTATCCCAAATTATAAGTGCACACAGAAGTTCAATCTCTAGAAAGATACCCTGTAAATTTCTGAATAGAAGACTGTTTACTTTGGAATAACATAATATTAAAATAAATGGAAATGTTCATAATTAAATAAATTATGATATGTCCATACAATGGAATAGTATGAAGACATAAGAAAGAATGAGGAAGTTAAGAAAAAAGCAAAATGCAGAAAAATATGTATGGGATTTAATATATACATATTTGCTTGATACATAAAATGCATCTGAAAGGCTAATACAAGAAAATAACACACTGGTTGTCTCTGGGAACACAGTTGCCTGGAGACGGGGATGAAATGGAGGTTCTCTATTGTGGAAAGATGAATGAAAATTTTTAAGATACTGAGATTAGACGGTAGAGAGGCAGGTCAGGACAGATAGCTGAAGTAATGAAGTCTTTCACAACTGGGTTTAGAACTGCAAATGCAAAGTAAAATATGTCTGTGTTAAATATTTTAAGGGACCTAGCATAGTGCCTTTCCAATGACAATTCAATACACATTTGTCGGATAGACGAGTGTTTAGATAGATATATAAAATGCAAATTTAATTTGATTACAGTGAAATAAATAGAGTTGGATGGTTACTGTCATTTTAACATGGAAAAAGAATTTAGATTAAACATTTCCAAAAAACTCTCTAGATTGCTTCTGCTAATGACTAGTTATATACCAATTTGCAGAACAAATCCTACAATGTTCAGTCAAATAGATTTATTATTGTTTTAAAAAATAAGTCGTATAAAGAACAAATAGATTTTGAAATGTGAATTACAGGATTCTTTTTCTTATTTTTATCAACTACAAAGCTAATTTTTAAGTTTTAGTTTATGCATAGTAAAATAGCTATCAGAGAAAAGTTGCACTAATATTTGTCATCTCATTTATTGACTCAATTTTATTTACACAGGAGTAAAAAATGGAATATATTTTGTTCCTCTTTTACTTTCCCTTTATGGTTCAGGCTATAACCTCCTATCAGATACCATTTTAAATATTACTACACAATTTTTTAAATCTTTAAAAAATATTTACTACAATGCCTAGAACATAGTAGGCTTTCAAATCCTGTTATTAAAAAAGACTTGAATTTCATTTTTCTTATAATATTTTTGTAATATTTAAATAATTAATATTTATAATATCCGATTTATGGTATCATAATTAGGACCATATTTTTTTTACTAGTTAGCTCTTGTGGTATTATCAATTTTGATACCAATAACTAGCATCATATTGCAATGCATGTATCCATAGACTACTAGGCAATTATGGATGAAGAGATAGAATTAAGATAGTTGAAACTCAGAACCCAGTACTGAACATATTATTGCTAAATTCTAATGTAAGACTTCTTAGTGAAACATATTCTAATGCTACAGGAGCCTATAAAATAAAACAGTTATGGTTTTCTCTTTTATTTCTGTTGCTATCATCACACTTAGAAACCAGGAGTCACACTCATACCCTAATTTCTCTAGTCTAAATGCTTAGGTCAAAATACCCATCTCTTATTTTCTTAGCACAACTAAAATGTTATCTTTTTAATTGATAAGGAGATTAATTTCTCTCTAAGCTACCAGTAAACTGTTTCTCCATAACTTCATAGTATATAGACACCACATACGTGACACCTAGGAATCAGTTCATCTACCAGAACAAGCACCTTGCCCATTTCAAGTGCAAAAACCAAATTCCCCAATAGTAGACATCTTTCTTTTTCCCATTTCAAACTTCCCTCTCAAAATAAAGACCTCACCCCGAGTTCCAGTGTGGTAGGCAGAGTAATAGACCTCAAAGATGTCTAGGGTCTAATTCTCAGAACCTGTGAGTATGTTACCTTATATGGCAAAAGAAACTTGCAGATGTGATTAAGGGTAAAGACCTCGAGATGGGGAGATTTGCCTGGATTATCCCCAGTGGGCCCAATCTAATCAGTCAAATCCTTAAGAGTGGAGAACATTGCCTGGCCGTGGTTAGAGATAAATGGGATAACTGAAGAAAAGTTAGAGAAATGAGAGGGGTGTCTGAGTTGGAACGAAGAAACCAAGGAATGTATTGGTCTCTAGAAACAAGCTGAAAGAGGCAAAGGAAAGGATTCTCTCTCCTAGAGGCCTCCAGAAGAGAGCATAGTCTTGCATATACCTTTATTTTTGCTCAGTGAGACCTGTGTTGGGCTTCTGACCTCCGCTACATTTCTGGTATTTGTTAGAACAGCAATAGAAAACTAATATATCCAGTTGCCAGTCAGCAAATATTCTTAGTCCTCAGCTGATTTTCATGGCAATAGTAAAAGATACCTCTGAACCTTAGGGAATGATTTTACTCTTTCACCTGAGGTTATTAGGAACTCCTACTTCTAGAATTTTTTGTAATGATTTATCCTGCTGCTACCTTTCAAGTTGCAAAAACTCATCTAATCATTTCATAATGCATCATTACCTTAACTACACACAACCAAAATATATATACAGTCAATATCAGCATGTATGTATTAAGAAACGATTATAAATGGACAAAGACTTTTTTCCCTCATTAGAGTCTGTCTCCTCAGACCTACTTAGGGATCTTGCTCCATCAGTCAATGTCCCTCTAGTATCAAGCTCCCCTTCACCACTGAGATCTCTGCCCTTGGGCTGTAATCTAGTGCAAGTCTCTTTCACTGTGGGTGTAAAAATTAAGTACACCTCTGTCTTCAGCAGGTTCTTTTTTCTCAACCAAGATTAAAAAAGGAAACCTATGTCCCTTGTTTCTGCTTTATTTATTATCCCTCTATAGCCTCCCTATACTCCCTGTTAGAATGTACTGGGACCTAGAGGACCTAAGTCACCAAGTATGCTGGAACAAAGAAGGTTTGCGTCACCGGCCAAATACCTGACCTCCAGGTGCCCTATTACCAGAAGCAACTGAGGCATAGCCGCCAGCATCCTGCTGGAAACCAGTTGAATCCTTACTGCCCCTCCCCTGGCCCTCCAGCTTTTCCCAGAGGCAAGGCTCATAAATCTCCTGGACTTTCTGTCCTTGAATCAGCCATCCCTGGTGAGAGAACATTGCAAACACCTATACCCAGGACACCTGGGGCTGATCAGCAGGGTGACCCACCCTCCCTGGAGGTCTGCCACACACCCTTAAAAACCCTCCTGCCTTTTCCCCTACTGCTTTAGTCTGCCCATACTCAGCCCACCTGATCGAAGTGTCCCACCTCAAATAAAAGCCCTTACTTGGACCTTTTTGGCTCCCAGTCCTTTCTTAGCCACCTCAGCTACCTAATGTTCCCCTAAAACTGCTCTTGATTATGTTCCCCTAACTGCTGAATCCAAGACTCACCAAGGAAGAGTCCATCTTATTCATTCTGCTCCTTGACATCCTCTCCCGCCTTAACCTCTGTTGTAGACTCTCCCCCGGTTCTCCTCCTACCCCTCTGAACTGTCCTGAGTCTCCTTGGCATCACCTCTTTCTCCACAACCTATTCCCTAAACCCTGGGGTTTCCCAGCTCTCTTCCCCATCCATTCTTTCCTCTGGTCAGTCCTCAAGGAAGCCTTCTCTCTGGATAACTGCACCCATTCTCACTGGAATGTGAGCTCCTCTAGGGTCTTTCTGTTTCCTTAGAGACTCTACCACAGCTCCTTCAAGATTTTTGAGATGAGGAATGACTCATCAAACTGACATTCTGTAAAGATTAATCTGGGTGTGGTATGTAAAACTGACTGGATTGGGTAGAGCCTGGAGGCAGGGAAACCAGTTGAGAAGGCAGAGAAATACAGGCACAGAACAACAACAGCATGTATTGCCTTGGCAATGGCAAGGAAGAAAAGCCGGGGAAATATTTCAGTGGAAATACAGGCATACCACATTGTACCACACCTCACTTTATTGCGACTCACGGGTGTTGCATTTTTTTACAAACTGAAGGCAAGATGCTCCACGAGCAAAAAAGATTATAGCTCATTTTATTGTGACACTTGCTTTATCATGATGGTCTGGAATTGAACCCACAATATCTCCAAGGTACACCTGTATTTAGTGACAGAACTTGATGACACATTAAGAAGAGGAAATGTCACAGATGACTCAAAAGTTTCAAACCTGGGAGCCTAAAAAGCTAATAAGATCATTAACAGAAAGGGGTAATCACATGCAGAGATAGGTTTGGGAGAAAGATGAAGCATTCAGTTTCAGATATGGACCACCAAAGCCAAGATGTCCTACAGGGCAAGCGAAAGACTGGGCTCTGAAACCAAAAGAGAAATCAGGATTGAGGCTATAAATTAGGAAACTGTTTCCAGAAATAAGAGCAAAAGCTACTGAAGTTGGTGGGTATACAGTAAGTAATTAACATTTGCTAAATAAATAAATCCCTTGATGGTCTTTCCATTATTCAAGCACCCAGTGGAAGCACCAGGATGCTCAAGATATTCACCAGTATTCAACAGCACCCTAGAATAATTCTCTGTCCCACCATAAGTAACCCCCACCATTTGCTTTTTCTACTGCTTCTTCCTGGTTGATCACTGCAAGATACTACAAAAACATGCTCTCGAGCTGTAGGGCCTTCACAGACATGTTAAACTCCATCTTAGGTCATCTTAAGTTGACATTCTGTTGAATATCCCTACACAAGTTTTCTAAACATCTTTTCATTTTTCTTGAGCCTCCAACCTGATATTCTGTTCTTAGCCTTATCTTGCTCTCAACATTCACTTTGCCTCCAAATATATTTACAATATCTGGGCCATTCTATATGACTTCTGTTCTGAATCCAATTGTCTTTTATTCTCACCCCCCCCCTTTTTTCCTTCCCCATTGTCTTCTTTCCAAGGCTGTATCTGTGCCTTTGATCACCTTTCTTTCACCCTCCAGGACCTTATCCCAAGAACTCCTTCTCAATACCTCCCCCACCACAGTTCCTTTCTTTTTTTAAAAAAATATATTTCGTTGATTATGCTATTACAGTTATCCCATCCCCCCCACTTATTCCCATCCGCCATGCACATCCCCTCCCACCCGCATTCCCCTCTTTAGTTCATGTCCATGGATCGTACGTGTAAGTTCTTTGGCTTCTGCATTTCCTATATTATTCTTAACCTCTCCCTGTCTATTTTCTACGTACCATCTATGCTACTTATTCTCTGTGCTTTTCCCCCTCTCTCCCCTCTGACTCCCCTGCTGATAACCCTCCATATGATCTCCATTTCTGTGGTTCTGTTCCTGTTCTAGTTGTTTGCTTAGTTTGTTTTTGTTTTTGTTTTAGGTGTGCTTGTTAATAACTGAGTTTGCAGTCATTTTACTGTTCATATTTTTTATCTTCTTTTTCTTAGATAAATTGCTTTAACATTTCATATAATAAGGGCTTAGTGATGATGAAACTCCTTTAACTTGACCTTATCTGAAAAGCACTTTATCTGTGCTTCCATTCTAAATGAAAGCTTTGCTGGATAAAGCAATTTTGGATGTAGGTCCTTGCCCCTCATGACTTGGAATACTTCTTTCCAGCCCCTTCTCGCCTGTAAGGTCTCTTTGAGAAATCAGCTGACAGTCTGATTGGAACTCCTTTGTAGGTAACTATCTCCTTATCTCTTGCTGCTTCTAGGATTCTCTCCTTCATTTTTACCTTGGCTAATGTGATTATGATGTGCCTTGGTGTGTTCCTCCTTGGGTCCAACTTCTTTGGGACTCTCTGAGCTTCCTGGACTTCCTGGAAGTCTATTTCCTTTGCCAGATTGGGGAAGTTTTCCTTTAATATGTGTTTAAATATCTTTCTTCCTTCTGGTCCACACCATTGATTTGAGTCCCAGTTTCCTTCCCATCACTATTGGTTCCCTGTACATTTTCCTTTATTTCACTTAGTGTAGCCTTCATTTTTTTTTTCATCTAATTTGTAACCATATTCAACCAGTCCTGTGAACATCCTGATTACCAGTGTTTTGAACTGTGCATCTGATAGGTTGGCTATCTCTTTGTCTCTTAGTTGTATTTTTTCTGGAGCTTTGATCTCTTCTTTAGTTTGGGTCATTTTTTTTTTTTATTTGTCTTGATGTGCCAGTTACGTAGTGAGGGGCAGAGCCTTAGGTATTCACCCAGGCAGGGCAACCCATGTCGGTGCATTGTGATGCTGTATGTGGGGAAGGGGTCTGAGATGGAAAAATGGTGCTCGCTCCACTCTGCAGGATTTCAGTCACTTGCCCCACTACTGATAAGGAAAGTGTGCCCTTCTGGTGCAGATTCCCCAGTGGGTGGGCTTGTGTACATTCTAGGACTTTGTGGGTATCTTCAGTGAAATCTCTTGTGAGGCTGGAGTTTCTCCTGCCACCTCAACCCCCACAGGTGTTTTCAATCAGTGGTTTGAGGTTTTATTTCCCTGTGCTGGGACCCTGGGTTGCTCAGTCTGTTTTGCTCCCCAGTTGTTCCTCCCAGTTTATCTGTGTGTGAATGTGGGGCTGTCTGCTCCACCAGCCTCTGCCTTGCTGCGAACCCTCTCCACCCCGCTGCCCCCTCTGCCCCTCCTACCGGCTAGATGAATGTGTCTTCTTTAACTCCTTGGTTGTTGCACTTCCATACAGTTCGATTTTCTGTCAGTTCTGGTTGTTTTTGTTTTTAAATTGTTGTTGTTCTTCTTTTGGTTGTGCAAGGAGGCTCAGTGTGTCTACCTATGCCTCCATGTTGGCCGGAAGACTGCAGTTCTTTTCTTTTGGCCTACCTATGAATGTGTGCAAGCCTGCGGTGTCCTTTAAAAAACCTTTTGCTTTACTTTGATTCCCTTAGAGCTACCATCTTATCACTCATTTTCTGTGCTACTGACTAGTATAAAGTTTACAATTGTATGTAATCTTGAAAGTGGTTTGAATTTTCAGTAGAACGGTTTTGTTATGTGCCCTTTGTGTTCGTGTCATTCACCAAAATGTAAGTTACTGAAGCACAGAAATCATGTGACAACTCATATTATAAAATGTTTTCAACTATGACTAATCAAGAAATAGTTGTGAGATTTGGGATGCTGACTTCTGAGAAATAATAAATAATGCAATACTACATGTTTTGCCTTTATCTGTTTCCAATGAGTTAAGAGTGTAAATGCACTTCGAGTTGTCAGGTGATAGTTATCTCTCAGTCATAAGACAGGATTTCTCTGGTGTCTATAATAGCAATTATACTCATTTAAGGCTGGAAAAAAGAGTCTTGGACAATCTCTAAGCAATGAATGTACGTTAGCAAGAGAAATGAGCAGTCAAATTTTAAACGTAGAAAGAATTATAAGAATACTAATTTTGTTCATTATTAGTTTAGATACAATCAATTTTACTTTATAAAAGTTATTTACTTTATATTTTAGAACTTTCTAGCAGGAAGGTTGACAGTGCCTTACCCTCTGTATTCTACATATACACCTACATTTCTCCTTCTGTCCTAAAAAACTACTTTTTAGACCTATTCCACTATAGCTACATTTTTGATTATTGATGAAGTTAGAGAAAATGCCAGAATGTGAGGCAAAGTATTTGGATCTAAGCGTCAGGAATGAAATACTTAAAAGCAGATCAATTTTTATAACCAACTTTTAGAAAGAGTTATTTTTGTAATTTTATAAAAATAAAATGTTTTACACCATTCTTATAAAATTAAGTACCCACAACTAGAAATCTTCTGAAAAGTATTTAAGAATATTGTGATTTACAGTAGTGCAAGTTTATTCTTTACAATTAAGTATAAAAATTCAATTAAAATCATTTAGAGAGCAACTGCTAGGTATAGAGCATTTTGTCAAGTACTAAGCTTAATATTGAAGTATGAGAAAGCTATAATGGCTCTGGCCCTATAGCTCCGTTGGTTAGAGCATCATCCTGATACACCAAGGTTTCAAGTTTGATCCCCAGTCAGAGCACATACAAGAATCAACCAATGAATACATAAATAAGTAGAACAATAAGTTGATCTTTCTCTCTCTCTCAAATCAATAAATAAAAACTTTGTAAAAAGTAATAATGGACAGGTGTAGAAATACATTCTATATTATTATTCCTGTTTTATAGATAATAAAGCTGAGCTTTAGCAGGATAAAGAAATTGCCCAAGTTCCCACAGTATGCAAATGGAAGAGCTGGGATCCAAACTTAGATTGATTAGCTGTGAAAGTCTATTCACTCAACAAATGTTTCTGAGTGCCTTCTCTATGCCAGACACTCACTGTTCTGGAGTTGGGCTACATCAGGGAAGAAAACAGGAGATCCTTGCACTCTTGGTGCTTATATTTAATAGCTGACAACTCCTCTGTCTTCTCCCCTGCCACCTCGCTACACAAATAAAGTAAAATGTGCTTTCCTAAGATTAACCCTTCTACTTAGGTTGTCTTTATCAGAGATCTCCTTTGAAATGTGGCTTTAATCAATGTTTGCCTCTCCCACTTCCATCCAACTACATTAAATGTACACCAGTTTCATCCTGAAAAATGCCTCTACTTGTCCTATTTCCATTCCTTTTTCTTGCTCCATTCCATTCTCCAAATTCCACAGCATTCATTCTTTCTAACTTTTTGCTACCTTGTTTTCTTTCCCAAGCTTGTTTGCAGTCCTCATGCCTCTCAGTTTCTCCACAACATTAACCATGCTAGCCACTTCTGAAAACTCCTGCCTTGACTGAGGAGAAATCACCTTATCTTGGCTTTAAAAGAATGAGTATCTTTAAGAAGAAAGAATAGGGACCTTCTCCTGTGAATACTGTCCTCATAGTGAGATGTTGAATTAGTCAGAAGTTTGGGTAATTTTTTCTTGAAATCATCTAGAGGATTTCTTTTCATGTCTTAAGACTTTTCTAATACAAATAAGATGACACATTCATGTTCATTGGGTCATGCATTTTACTGGAAAATAAATATAACTACAAGCTAGTATAAAAGTCAGATATAATTTCTACCACTCAGAAGGTGACTCAGAAGTGCTTCTGACTCAAGATACACACTCAGAAGCAGATACAAGGATTTTTAAAGCACAGATTTGGAGTCATTTAACATGAGGACAAAATGTCCCATATAAATCAAGTGTATACCAGTCCAGTAATGACGGTGTTTATTATAGTGCTTCCAAATCACTGAGAAAAGATAAAATTATGTTCAATATACTATTTAGGAATCTGAGTATGTGTATACTCTATATACACACATACATATTTTCACCCTTCCCATTGTGAAATACATAGAACAGTATACAAAATAAACATACAGCCCAGTGAATTACCATAAAAAACCACTACCCAGTCCTGGCAGGTATGGCTTAGTGGATTGAGTGCTGACCTGCAAACCAAAGGGTTGCCAGTTTGATTCCCAGTCAGGACACATGCCTGGGTTGCAGGCCAGGTCCCCAGTAGTGGGTGCATGACAGGCAAGCACACATCGATGTTTCTCTCTCACTGTTTCTCCCTCCTTTTCCCTCTATCTAAAAATAAATAAATAGATAGATAGATAGATAGATAAATAAATAAATAAAATCTTTAAAAGAAAAACACTACCCAGGTAAAGAAAGAGAAGATAGCCTGAACTCCAATATTTATTCATGGATGAGACTCATCCATGTTGTGATACATAGCTGTAGTTTATTCATTTTTGTTGCTATGTAGTATTCTATTGTATGCATTCACTATCATTCATCCATTCTTCTGTTGATGAACATCAGGTTGTTTACAGTTTTATCTATGAATAACATTGTCCATGTCTGTTGGACATGTGAGTGTGTAAGTAGGAGTAGAATTGTTGGGTCATAGAACATGCATATTTTTAGCATTAAGAGATATGAATGGTCTTCTAAGCTGGTTATATAAACTGGAACTCCCACTAGCAGCATTATATAAATTCCAGTGACCTGCATATTCTCATTGATACTTGATAATGCCTTTTTTTTTAAGCCATTCTGGTAGTTACTTAGTAATAGTTCACTGTAGCTTAAATTCACATATCTCTTTATATGTTATTTGCCATTTAGATTTTTCATTGGTGATATCCTTTTTACATTTTAAAAGATTTCCATATTAAATGGTTTCACATAAGTAGAATAAATTTTGTTACGTAGAACAAGGACAAAGGGCAGCCACCGTGGCTCTCTAATTTGCCATTGGGCTTCTTGAACAAAGCAAGAAAAGATCAACAGTTGTTCTGCCTAACAACATGGAGTCATTGTTTCTATGGACTGAGCTTGAAATATAGGGAAAATATTATTTTATCAATAGGCTTTAGAGAAATTTATCTATGTTTCAAAGTTTAATGTGTAAATTCTGTGGCGTCTACAAGAACAGGGAGGCCAGATGAACCCTGTTCTATCCCATTCCCTCCAAGGCCTCAGGAGAGAGAAGGCAACAGCTCAAAACCTGGACTCCAATCAGGCTCTAGTGGCTTTGGTAGCAGAAGACCACTGGCCTCATAACCAGAAAATATTTTTGAGAGCGACTGTAAGCCTGACTGGTCCCACAGGCTAAAAGTAAAGCTGCAGTGGGGGCTGGGAAAGGAGGGACAGCTAACCACTGGGTGATCATGTGTGGGAAATTCGCAAATATACAAGAGTTTCATTTCCCCTCCTGTCAGACTACTGAAGGTTTTGGTAAATTCTGTCCTTTCAAATAAGAGAAGAATTAATCCCTTACTTGCCAGACATCCCTACAATATAGTTAAGGGTAGTTAATCATGCTAGAGAAACAATATGCTGTTGCCCAAGTTAAGTGCCTTTGTTAAGACTGGGTTTTTAAATTTCCCTCTGGCACATAAAACCTTGGGAAACAAAGTTTCTTCATCTATAGAGAGTGTGCTACCCATATAGAGCCTAGGTAGATTCTATGCTTATAAATGTTTCTATACACATTCTATCAAAACTTTAAGGCATTCATGCATTATAATCAATAATATCTAGTCTAGTTTAGAAAACAGGAAGCTATGGAAGTTTTATTATTCATTTTACAAAGTTAGCATAACCTGAGAACAAAATCTATGGCATGTGGCACACACAGAAAAAGAAAACCACAGAGTAATATCATTTGTGAAAACTGATGCAAAAAAAATCCCAAATATAGTGTTAGTATCAAATCCAGTGATATATCTATAGAATAACACACTCTCACAGCAAGGGCTTCTTTTGAGACTGTAGAGATGGTTCAACATTAGATCAACACATGAATTTCAATACATTAATGAATCAAAAGAGTAAAAATCCAAGATTGCTTCAAGAGGGAACAAAAGAGATTTTGATAAAATTCACTCTAATCTTGGTTTAAAAAAAACGAAGTGAAAATAAAGAAGCATAAACAGCAAATTTCTAACAGACATTAAAACTTTAATTACAGACCTGGTGGGGTGGCTCAGTTGGTTGGAGCATTGTTCTGTATACCAAAAGGTTGTGGGTTTGATTCTCAGTCAGGGCACATACCTGGGTTGTGGGTTTCATACCCAGTTGGGGGGCATATGGGTGACAACAAATAGATGTTTTTTCTGTCATGTTGAGGTCTCTCTCTTCTCTCTCTCTTCCTGTCTCTCTTACTCCCTTCCTCTCTCTCTAAGATCAATAAACATCTCCTACTCTAGCTGGCATAGCTCAGTGGATTGAACACTGAGAACCAAACAGCCTGTGAACCAAGGGGTCACCAGTTCGATTCCTAGTCAGGGCACATGTCTGGGTTGTAGGCCAGGTCTCCAGTAGGAGGCACGTGAGAGGCAACCATACATTAATGTTTCTCTCCCTCTTTCTCCTCCCCTTCCCTTCTCTCTAGTAAATAAAATCTTTAAAGAAAATTAAAAATAAAAGTATAAACATCTACTTATGTGAGGATTAAGGTATTTTTTAAAAACTTTACGTTTCCACCAAAACTGGAAACAATAAAAACATCCTTCCCTGGCCAGGTAGTTCAGTTGGTTTGAGCATTGTCCCAATATGCTAAGGTTGCAGGTTCCATCTCAGGTTAGGGCATATACAAGAAGCATAAATAAGCAGAAAAACAAATAGATGTTTATTTCTCTCTCAAACATCAATCAATAAATTTTAAAAAATCCTCACTATTATTACCATTATTCATATCTGTTCAGGAAGCTAGCTAGTAAAACAGGAAAAAGAAATAAGCATGATATTAAAATATTAGAGAAATTTATACTTCTCTAATTATATGTAGATATGTAGATCATCTAACTGGAAAAGTAAGAGTTAACTAAAGAAAACCTATTACTACTAACAAGAGAGGCTCAGAAAGATGTTCAGTTACAAGCTAACTTTCCTGTTACAGTAGTAGTTAACCCTTTGGAAAATACAGGGGAAGGAAGATCCCATTCAAAAAGAGCCCAGACTGAAGCCGTTGCACTTGACGTCTCTCCTGCTTCAAACACTTCCCCTACATCTTTGTATGTCTGCTGTTCTCATCATTTCTTTCTCATTTCACTTGCCTGTTCTTTAGAAATACTTCTCCCCTTTCTAGGCCCTAACACTATTAAGCATTTGCCCAGGCAGAGACTGCTGCTATGTATGTTTGCATGTACTTTCTTTTCCTTCTGGGTACACAGAACACATTTCCCAGCCTTTCTTGTAGTTAGATGGGCCCATGTGACTGAATTCTGGCCAATGTAATAAGGGAGAAAGTACCACTTGTAAAGCAGGGGCAGGGGTGGAAAAAGCTCTCAGGCATTTTTCTACTTCCCCTTCTCTTTTCCCATCAACTAATGAAAATATTCCAAAGACCTAGAGATGGCAGAACGACAAGATGGAAGGACCCTAGGTTCCTGAACCATGGTTTAGAAGAGAAATGCTCCAGGGAGCTGCCCATTCAGGAACACCCACACTGGCCTGTTGCATGAGCAGGAAGTAGTTTATTTCTTACAAGTAAGAAATTTTGGGGTTGTTTATTACAACATTAGACAACTGGATAAATACATTTACTAAATGTCAAATATTATGGCACTTTAAGTAATTTAGTTCTCACAACTTCAGTTTCACATGAGAAAATACAAACTTAATGACTTTAGTTTGTTTGCCCAAGGTCACATAAGTAATGGAGTGGTGGAGCCACTTGTCTTTACCACTAGGCTATACCAGCTCACCAGAGCAAGAACATTTTTTTAATCCTCCCCTGAGAATATGTCTATTTATTTCAGAGAGAGAAGAAGTTGGAGGGAGGGACAGAAATAGAGAGAAATTGATGTGAGAGAAATATTGATTGGTGGCATTTCATACATGCCCTGATGGGGATTGAATTGAGCAACTGAGCCAGGGCAGCAAGAAAATTTTTGAAAAAAAAAATAATGAAGTGAGGCTTAGATTACTAGAAACAAAAACATAGTGTAAATTTATAAAACTAAAAAAGACTCAAGAGAGGTAGACACATAGATCAATGGAAGAGAGCCACATATAATTCCAAACAGTATGTACAAATGATCATTGACAAGGGTGAAGAAGCAAATAATGCAGAAAGGGTAGCCTTTTCAACAAATGGTGCTAGAGTAATTAGATAGGTATAGGCAAAATAAATAAATAAACCTTAAACCTAATACAAAATTAACTCCAAATGGATCACAGCCTTAACTGTAAAACATTAAAAACTGTAAATTTGTAGAAGAAGAAAAATCTTTGGGAACTAGGGCTAGGCAGAGAGTTCCTGTCTGGTCACCAAAAATCATGATCCATAACACCCAAGACCCTGTTAAAGGGATGAAAAGACAAACTATGGATTTGGAGAAAATATTTGCAAACTAATATTCACCACCAAAGGAATAATGTAAATTTAATATAGGAAGAATTCTCAGATCCAAGATGGCAGAGGAATGAATGGAAGTTACACTAACCTCCTCCCAAGCCAATCTGGAATTACAACTAAATTGTGGAGAAATCATTTAGAACAAACAACTCAACAATAGCAAGAGAGAAGCCTTATAACCATGGACAGACAGAAGAATCAGCTTCAGCACAACGTGACTGGTAGGGAGTGCAGTGGAGATGCAAGAGGGCTGGCTGGGTGTCCACAGGAGGCAGCTGAAGTGCTGGAGGGATAATTAAGCAGCTGGTTGGATCCCCTTGAGAAGTGTGGGGTCTAAACCCTAAGCTGGAGTCCCCAGCCTCGAGCA
Source organism: Tonatia bakeri (assembly GCA_004024845.1). Lineage (NCBI taxonomy): Eukaryota > Metazoa > Chordata > Mammalia > Chiroptera > Phyllostomidae > Tonatia > Tonatia bakeri. Next base: position 85,565 of record PVIA01006435.1, read on the forward strand.
CTGAAGCCCAAAAAATACACCGATAACATCTAGGGGAAAAAAGTGGCAGGGTTTCTCTCTGCTAGAGATGAATGGCTGGAGACATAAAGAGACATTTAAAGGGCCAGTGCATAAATTTTCATTTTCAGCCACTTACCCTGGGCTCCAGCAAAGGCGGGGACAGAGGGGGCTGGAGACACCTGAGGAGAGACTGGGGACAGAGGCTTTGGGGAGAGAACTGAGAGAGTAGCTGCTGGGATCCCAGTGCTGAGTCGTCTCCCATACTGCAGCAGCCATCTTGCTCAGGCAGACCACTCCCCTCCAAGCAGCAGCTTGAGGGAAAACAATAGCCCTGACCCCAGGAGGGATTCTGCCCCACCCTGTGGTGCTTAAACCAGACTGCTGAGTGCAACCTGACTAGATTAACAACTGAAGAAGTCAGCCTCAGAGAGTAGATTCCTGGTAGTCTTGGAACAGGCTGTGAAAGGTCAGACAGTGTCACCATCTGACATTACCAAAGGCGGATCCAAAAAGAAAAAAACAGTAGTAGATACTAGATGGTACCAAGACAAAATCCACTGTAATATGCATGATTTGCAATATTTTCTTTCCTGTATAGTTTTTTAACATTAATTTCCTCTCCTTCAAGTTTGTGCATATTAAGTCACTAGATTTTATACTATAGTTTATTTCAATTCACATATTTTTGCCCTGACCTTCTCTTACCCCATTTTACCTTCTCCTTTCCTCTTATTTTCATTTTAAATTTTGTTTTCTCTCTTGTTACAACTTGTTTCTATTCTGCACTCTTATTATTTCTCCCTCAGCCAGCCTCTCAAAACCAATTTTCTTGTCAATGGTCATCTCACATTTCTTTTCCTGCTCTTAAAATACCTGCACTCTCTCTCTAATAGCAATCTTTGTTCATCAGTTGTGGATAGGGTTGTTGTTGTTGCATTTTTTCAATTTTATTTCTAGATCTTCACTAATTTTGCATTTCAAATCTCAAATTTTACTGTTCTCTCCTTCTCTCTCTCTCTCTCTCTCTCTCTCCCTCTCTTTGTCTCAAAGTTTAATTTTGTCCTGTCTTGGCCTGTTTTTTTTTTTTCTCTTTCATCCTGCCTTTCTTTTTTCTTTTTATCTCAAATTTTAATTTTTCCCCATCTTAGCCTACTTTTCATTCCTCACTCTTAGTATTCTTTCTCCATCATCTCAAAGTCACTTCCCTTTCCTCTAGACATCTCTTACGTTTTTCTTTCTTTCTTTCACCCCCCTCTTATTCCTATCACACTTATATTAATTTTACTTCATTTGTTGGTGATAGTGTTATAGTGAATCTTTCTCTCCAATTGGGTTCCTATTTTTTATTTACATACTTTTGTCCTTTTTATTTCTCTCTTACACTTTCTTTTCTTTTCTTTTAATTTCTGTTTAAACCTAATACTATAAGCTTCCCTTCTCTTACTCCATTCCACCTTCTTCATTCCCTTTTTTATTTATGAAGTAAATTTTACTTTCTCTCTTTGCATTGTTCAAATTCCTGTTCTTATTGTTGCTCCTCCCTCTACCCTCTCAAAATCATTTTTCTTTCAGTACATCATCTCATATTCACTCTCCTTTCTTATGACAGTCTTTTAATCTCTTTACACTCTTATTAATACTGGTTCATTTGCTGTTGATAGTGGGATTGCGGGTGGGAGTTGTTTTTGTGGGTATGGGTTTGTTTCCTGGGCTTAGTGGTTTTGTTCTGGCAGCACCTGCACAACAGCACACAAGACATGGTGGGTGGAGTGACTCTCAGTCAAGCAACTAGAGGGAAAGACCCACCAAAGAATGACCCAACAACAATCAAAACCCAATTACATCCAGAGAGCCAACATAAATGGCATGAAGAGCACCCCAAGAGCATCAAGTTCAGGAGATCAAGGAGACTGCACCACGGAATCCCACAGGTCTCCTACCATAGAAGTCTATGCCATAAAGACAGGGAGTCAAAACAGATCAATTTAAGAAGCAGAAACAAGCAAGAAGAATCTCCTCCAAAATGGGAAGACAAAAAACAAAGACAAACAAACAAACAAACTCAATCAAAAGGAAAAGAGGAAACCCCAGAAAGAGGGCTAAGTGAAATTTAGCAAGTAAACTATCAGATATTGAGTTCAAAACAATGGTTATAAGAAAGCTCAATGAGCTCAGAGAGAATTATAAAAAACTACATGGAAGCTACAAGGAACTTACTACAAACTACATCAGCGTGAAAAAGGACATAGAAACTATCAATAAGAGCCAGGAATAAATGAAGAACAAAATTTCTGAACTGAAGAACAAAATAGAAGAAATCAAAAGCAGGCTAGATGAAGCAGAGGATTGAATCAGTGAGCTGGAGGACAAGGTAGAAAAAAGATCCCAGAAAGAGAAAGAAAAGGAAAAATGGCTCAAAAAGAACAAAGAATAATTAAGGGGATTGCAGGACAACATGAAACATAATAATATCCATATAGTAGGGATAGCAGAAGGAGAAGAAGAGGATCAAGGAATAGAAAACTTGTTTGAAAAAGTAATGATGGAAAACTAACCTAATTTGATGAGAGAAAATGTCACACAAGTCCAGGAAGCAGAGAGGGTTCCAATCAAGATGAACCCCAAAAGGCCCTCTCTAAGACACATTATAATTAAAATGGCAAAATTCAAAGACAAAGAGACGATCTTAAAGGCAGCAAGGGAGAAACAGGAAATAACATACAAGGGAGCTCCAATAAAGCTGGCAGCTGACTTCTCAACAGAAAACACTGTAAGCCAGAAAGGAGTGGCAAGAAATATTCCAAGTAATGAAGAGCAAAGGCCTGCAACCAAGACTACTCTACCCAGCAAGGCTCTCATTTCAAATGGAAGGTGAAATAAGGAGTTTCCCAGACAAAAGAAAGCTAAAAGAATACACCTCTGCCAAATCAGCATTGCAAGATATGCTACAGGAACTGCTTTAAGAAGAAGAAAAAGACTGAGAGAGAGGAACACAGGTACAAAGGGGGAAAATGACAGTGAATAAGTACCTATCAATAATAACCTTAAATATACAAAAAAATTACACATCATGTCAAGTGGGATTCATCTCAGGGATGCAAGGATGGTACAATATTCACAAATCATAAACATAATACATCTCATAAACAAAAGGAAAGACAAAAATCACATGATCATATCAATAGATGTGGGAAAAACATTTGATAAGGTACAGCACCCATTTATAATAAAAACACTTGGCAAAGTGGGAGTAAAGGGAGCATACCTCAATATAATAAAGGCCATATACAAGAAACCTATGGTCAATATCATACCCAATGGGCGAAAACAAAAAGCTTTCCCACTGAGATCAGGAATGAAACAAAGGTGTTTATTTTCACCACTTCTATTTAACACAGTATTGGAAGACCTAGACACAGTAATGAGACAAGAAAAAGAAATAAAAGGCATCCACACTGGAAAAGAGGAAGCACAACTGTCATTGTTTGCAGATGACATGATAGTGTACATAGAAAACCCTATAGATTCCACCAAAAAAACTACTCAACCTAATAATTGAATTTGGCAAAACAGAGGGGTACAAAGTCAATATTCAGAAATCAAAGGCATTTTTGTACACCAACAATGAAATATCAGAAACAGAAATCAGGGGGAAAATCCCACTTGCTATAGCAATAAGAAAAACAAAGTATCTAGGAATAAACCTGACCAAGGAGATAAAAGACCTGTACTCAGAAAACTACAGAATGCTGAAGAAAGAAATTAAGGAAAATGCAAATAAATGGAAGCATATACTATGTTCACAGATTGGAAGAATTACTGTCATCAAAATGTCCATACTACCCAAAGCAATTTATAGATTCAATGCAATCTGTATTGAAACACCAGTGACATATTTCACAGATAAAGAACAAACATTTCAAAACTTTATATAGAACCATAAATGACCCTGAATAGCCTGAGCAATTTTGAGAAAGAAGAACAAAGTAGGAGGCATCACAATACCTGATATCAAACTATATTACAAGACCACCATGAACAAAACAGTCTGGTACTGGCATAAGAACAGACATGTAGATCAATGAAACAGAATAGAGAGCCCAGAAATAAATCCATGTTTCTATAGTCAATTAATATTTTACAAAGGGGATAGAGCATCAAATGAAGTAAAAATAGCCTCTTCAACAAATGGTGGTGGGAGATCTGAACAGCTACATGCAAAAAAAAAAAAATGAAACTCGACCACCAACTTACACCACACACAAAAATAAACTCAAAAGGGATAAAAGTCTGAAATATAAGTTGTGACACCATAAAAGCCCAAGGGAAGTGCATAGGCAGGAAAATTTCAGATACTTCACACAGCAATATATTTCACCAATATGTCCTCTAGGGCAAGGAATATAAAGGAAAGAATAAACAAATGGAACTACATCAAATTAAAAGGCTTCTGCACAGGTAAAGAAAGTATCAGCAAAATGAAAAGGGAATCTACTGTATGGGAAAATATATTTGCTAATGATACCTTGGACAAAGGTTTGATCTCCAAAATATATAAAGAACTCACATGAATCCACACCAAGAAGAAAAACAATCCAACTAAAAAGTAGGCAAAGAACCTGAACAGACACTTCTCCAAGGAGAACATACAGAGGGCCCAGAGATACATGAAAGGATGCTCAGCATCACTAGCCATCAAAGAGATGCAAATTAAACTCACAATGAGATACCACTTCACACCGGTCAGAATGACCATCATAAACAAATCAACAAACAACAAATGCTGGGAACCCTAGTGCCCTGTTGGTGGGAATGCAGCCTGGTGCAGCCACTGTGGAAAACAGTATGTAGTTTCCTTAAAAAATTAAAAATGGAACTGCCTTTTGACCCAGCAATTCCACTGCTGGGACTATCCCCTAAGAATTCTTAAACACCAGTTCAAAAGAACCTATGCATTCCAATGCTCATAGCAGCACTATTTATAGTAACCAAGTGCTGGAAACAGCCTTGGTTATTGTAAACAGCCTATTAGTAAAATAACACTTTTTATAGACACGTGCCTTATAGCACTTGTTACTTCATATTACAATCATTTGCTTCCTTGATGGTTTCTTTCATTAGACAGCTAGTTCCTCAGGGACAAGTGCCCGCCCTGCCATATCTTATATATCATTTGTATAACCACCTCTAGCATGTATCTGATGCACATTGGGCCTCAAAAATATTTGGGGGGTGAAAAATGAATTAATTTTTCATATTTTAGTTTCACTTTAAACTAGTTCAAGCATAAAGTTTCCCATATTTCTAAAGGACCTCTATTTTAAAGTTAAGAGTTTTCGTGATTATTTTAAATTTTCCTATGGCTGTGCCATTATTATTTAAATTTTTTAATTTCATTTTAAATGTGTAAGACAGCATATTAACTAGGAACGGATCCATATATCAAGTGGGTAGACCACAGAGGTTAATTACTTATTGACTGTCAGAAGTGTAAATTTTATTATCCGTAGAAGCTTATGTCATGCTGGGATGAAAGACACTCAGAAGTAATGCGTCGTTATCAGCAGTACAACCACAACCTGCACACACACATTTAAAAATGCATCTAAAATACCATTTCAAATTTTGTAAGAAGTCATGCAAGTGTGTCATATCGTGGCTACCAAAATTAGAAATAATTCAAATTTTTACTAATGCTTTTTATAATCAGTTATTTTTAGCTCAGCTATGTCATCTTTCTTAATAGAACTTAATATTCAGCTATATTTTAAGAGGGTTTTGTTTTGTTGTGGTGGTGGTTGTTAATATAATGAGCCTGCAAATCACTTCATCTCTAAAACATGGCTGTATTTCATGGTAAACCACTCCATTCTCTCTTAATTCCCATTATCCACTCCATAAAAGTCCCTTTTTTTCTTTTAGACATTGCATAAATCAGTTTAATTTTTCTACTACCACCACTATTGCCATTCAAATCCAAACCAATCATCTCTTACATTAAATGGTACCATAGCTTCCTAATCTGTTTGTATTTACCCTTCCCTCCAGCAGCTCTCCATGCTACAGTGATTTTTTTAATCAAAGATTTTATTTATTTATTTTTACAGAGAGGGTAAGGGAGGGAGAAAGAAGGAGAGAAACATCACTAGAAATATTGATCAGTTGCCTCTTTTTTCCTTTTAAAATTGTTTCTACCTTTAATTTTTTAATTGTGATTCTATTACAGTTGTCCCAATTTTTCCCCTAATTGCCCTACTCTGCCCAGCCCACCCCGCCCTTCCCCCACTCCCACAGTTGAACCCCCACACCCTTGTCCATGTCCATGGGTCATTCATACATGATCTTTGACTAGTCGCTTCTCCTTCTGTCCACAATTATTCCCCTCTCCCCTCCCCTCTGGCTGCTGTCAGTCTGTTCCATGTTTCCATGTCTCTGGTTCTGTTTTGCTTGTTAGTTTATTTGGTTCACTAGATTCACCTTATAGGTGAGATCATATGTTTTTTGTCTTTCACCAACTGACTTATTTTACTTAACATAATAGCCTCCAGTTCCATCCATGCTGTTGCAAAAGGTAGGAGTTTCTTCTTTCTCTGCGTAGTATTCCATTGTGTAAATGTACCACAGTTTTTTGATCCACACATCTAAGGATGGGTATTTAAGCCATTTCCAGCACTTGGCTATTATATACAGTGCTGCTGTGAATATTGGGGTGCATAGGTTCTTTGAATTGGTGATCTGGGATTCTTGGGGTTTAATCCCAGCAGTAGAATTGCGGCGTCAAAAGGCAGTTCCATTTTGAATTTTTTGAGGAACTCCATACTGCTTTCCACAGTGGCTGCACCAGTCTGCATTCCCACCAACGGTGCACTAGGGTTCCCTTTTCTTCACAGCCTCGCCAGCATTTGTTGTTTGTTGATTTATGAAAGATCGCCATGCTGACAGGTGTGAGGTGATATTTCACTGCGATATTAGTTTGCATCTCTCTGATGACTAGTGATGTTGAGCATCTTTTCATATGTCTATGCGCATGTCCTCCTTAGAGAAGTGTCTATTCAGGTCCTGTGCCCACTTTTTAACTGGATTGCTTTTCTTTCTGGTGTTGAGTCATATAAGTTATTTATATATTGTGGAGATCAAACACCTGTCTGATGTATCATTGGCAGATATGTTCTCCCACACAGTAGGCCCCCTTTTCACTGTGACGATAGGTTCTTTAGCCATGCAGAAGCTTTTTAATTTAATGTAATCCCAATTTCAATTTTTTTCCTTTATTTCCATTACCCTAGAAGATATATTGGCAAAAATTGTTGCTATGTGGGATATCTGAAATTGTGCTGCCTATGTTTTACACTAGGCCTTTTATGGTATCACTTAAATTTAAGTCTTTCATCCATTTTGAGTTTATTCTGGTGTATGGTGTAAGTTGGTGGTCTAGTTTCATTTTTTTTTGCATGTACTGTTCCAGTTCTCCCAACACCATTTATTGAAGAGACTATTCTTTTTTTTAAAAAAGATTTTATTTATTTATTTTTAGAGAGGGAAGGGAGGGAGAGAAACATCAATGTGTGGTTGCTGGGGGCCGTGGCCTGCAACCCAGGCATGTGCCCGACTGGGAATCGAACCTGCGATGCTTTGGTTCGCAGCCCGCGCTCAATCCACTGAGCTACGCCAGCCAGGGCGAAGAGACTATTCTTACTCAATTGTATGCTCGTGCCCCCTTTGTCAAATGTTAATTGATCATAGAGACATCAGTTGCCTCTTGCATGCCCTCAGCAGGGGACCTGGCTGCAATGCAGGTACGTACCCTGACTGGGAATTGAACTGGCGACCTTTTGTTCTGTGGGATGACACCCGAACCACTGAGCCACACCGGTGAGAGCCAGTGGTTTTTCTTTTTTAATAAAACATAACTATGTCACTTTCAATTTTCAAACCTTTAAAACAATTGTTTTTAAAGTCTAATGTCCTTAGCAGCACCTTCAAAACCCAGGACATTATGGTTCCTCATCTACTTCTTCAGGTTCCTGTTACAACACACTGCTCTGGCTTTCTTCTCCAGCCACACTCACCTTCTTTCAATCCCTAGTACTCCCGATCTTTCCTGGCGTTTTCTATGTCAGAAATATTCTTCCCCCTGTTTCGGGCAAGTTACTTGCACTCATCCTGCAGAGCTCATCTGTTGCTTCTTTTTGAAAACCTAGTGTGACTTTTTTACTAAATTAAATCTCTATTTGTTATAATCTCTCATGGCACCATGCGTATCTCTCTCAATCCTTACCATAAGTACCGCCTTACATGTATTTGTCTAATTACTTGATTATTTTGCTTTTCCCACTAGCTTATATATTCCATGAGGGCACAGACTGTTTTTGCTCACCATTAGCATTCAGGTTTTTTTTTTTTTTAAGATTTTATTTATTTTTAGAGAGGGAAGGGAGGGAGAAAAAGAGAGAGAGAGAAACATCAATGTGTGGTTGCTGGGGGACATGGCCTGCAACGTAGGCATGTGCCCTGACTGGGAATCGAACCTGTGATGCCTGGTGTGCAGCCCGCGCTCCATCCACTGAGCTACACCAGCCAGGGCAGCATTCAGGTTTTAAAACAGTTCCCGGCATATAGATGTTTGGTGAATATTTGTTAATTCTGTTCTATTCATGCTGCATCTAGGTTTACCATAGACACTAAAATAATAAATAAATATTTGAAAGAGGGAATTTAAAGAGCAGTATCATAAAAAATGGAGTACTGTTCAGAAATTAATAAATTACTAAATCTGATAATAGAGAGTTACATGAGATTGGAGGATTTATGTAATAAATATTTTCACCAGCAACATTTTTACTAGTCCATATTAATGTCATTTTTGAACTGTTACTATAAAATATAAAAATTACAAATGGATTTATCGAATACTTACTATATACAGGCACTGTGTTAAGTGTTAGATATTCATAATCACAAATTCAATCCTTGTCATACCGTGAGGTAGGTATTATTAAACCCATTTTACTCTTGAAAAAATTTAGTTGACTTACTCAAAGCCATACAACTACTACGTGGTAGAGACAATATAGCCAATAGTCGACCCTGACCTGTCTGACTCCCGAATCCCCTCCTACCCTTTCGTAACCACAAACACCTGTGTGCTAAGAGATACCAGGACATCACAGGCTTTGATGTTAGATCAGCTCTGAGTTTGAGACCCAGCTCTGGCACAGACCAGCAATTTGGTCTTTCACAAATTATATAACCACCACCTCACTCCCATCCCTAAACCTCAGCCTCTGTTAAGTATAAAATGGAAACAATAGCACCTGCCTTATGGGGTTGCTGCAAAAATTAGGTATTTGCTTTATAAATCACCTGAGACATAGCAGATATTCAATAAATAACTTTTTATTATTATTTTATATGATGTCTTTATTTTTCAAGTAACTCATATTTGGCAACACTGTGTTTAGATTGTCCAGGATGGCCTTCATTTCTATGATTCAGAAACACTGTCACCAAAGATGCACTTGTTAGAGCATGTGTCCTGCTTCTTTGGTTTAGAAAATAGGATCGTTATACTCAAATATCATTTAGCCAGGTGCTAAGTCTGTAAAAGATCACCAATAAACCCAAGTCAAATAACTGAATGCTTATTATACAGCAAAACTCTGAAGAATTCACAGGTAAACAGAAAAATCTACTTAAATGGATCAGAAAGAATAAGCAGAGTTCACAAATTACCTCTGAATTTCATCTCTGATTTATTAAATTCTGAAAACATAGGTTCAACTTAATTTTTACAATTTATGCAATAATGAAAAGGCAACACCACTGCCTGCACATTTAAATCTATGGATGCTGATTAGTTAGAAACTTCCATTCACCTTTCATACAAGCCAGATATGAGTAAATATCATGTTTATTAAAATGATGTACAGTATTTGATCATGCTTATGTGAAAATCCAAAATTTTTTGTCTAACTGAAAGAAATACATATGATGCAAACTGCCCACAAAAGTAGTTAAAATTAAACTATCTGGACGATGGTAAACATATACAAGGACTTTTCGATGTAATTGCTGAAAAACCATTTTGCCTTCGCAGCCATGCCAATTCCCCCCCAATTCTAAGCATTTAGGAGGAAACTCAAATTAGGTACTGTAGTTTAAAAATAGAACCCATGAGATCTGCAAACGAAACATTACTTGGGTTATATATTGTGCATGAAACTGAAAATTATAACTCAGTTTATATCAATCAGCAGTATTGCTTTACAACCTATAATTAGCACTGATGTAAAGAGCCAGTAGTTTTCTTATTTTATTCTGACTTGCTAATTAGGAAAAATGTTCACACACACATAAATTAAATTTACAGAAAATTCACTTTGAGTCTTTAACACTTTTAGAATTTTATCCACCCTGATTGAATATTTATATGAATGAATATTTCACACACTTTTTAAATATAAATTTGTAATGCTATATTTATTCTTGTGTAATTTAATAAATGATAGTGTTATAAATGATAGAAAATCAGATTATGATTTTAAATATCATAACTATTATTTAGTTAGTCTATATTTACATTTATAATGTAATGAATAATCATTAATTTCCATGATGTTCCCATGAAATGTTACCACATTTTATTCCTATTTTATAAACTATTAACTTAAGAATGCATAGCGAAAAAAGCTAGGAAAAAGATGTGTTTTTTTAAATTATATTTTATTGATTACACTATTACAGTTTTCTTAATTATTCCCTCTTTACCCTTTTCCACCCAGCACTACCCTACTCCCTCAGGCAGTACCCCACCATTATTCATGTCCATACGTAAGGCATATAAGTCCTTTGGCTTCTCCATGTCCTGTATGTACTGTACCTCACATCTTTCTGGCTATTCTGTGACTACCTTTTTGTACCCCTTAATCCTTGCACTGCTTCACCCATCCCCTCACATCACCATCCCATCTGCAACCACCAAAATCCTCTCCATTTTGTGATTCTGTCTCTGTTCTCGTTTGTTTAGTTTGTTTTTTAGATTCAATTGTTGACAGGTATGCATTTATTGCCATTTTATTGTTCATAGTTTTGATCCTTTTTTTCTTAAATAAGTCCCTTTAACATTTCATATAATAATGGTTTTGTGATGATGAACACTTTTAGTTTTTTCTTGTCTGGGAAGCTCTTCATCTGCCCTTTGATTCTAAATGATAGCTTTGCTGGGTAGAGAATTTTGGCTGTAGGTCCCTGCTTCTCATCACTTTTGAATTATCCTTGCCAATCCCTTCTAGCCTGCAAAGATTCTTTTGAGAAATCTTATAAGAATTCCCCTGTAGGTAAGTAACTGCTTTTCTCTTGCTGCTTTTAAGATTGTCTCTTTATCTTTAACCTTTGGCATTTTAGTTATGCTGTGTCTTGGAGTGGGCCTCTTTGCATCCATCTTGTTTGGGACTCTCTGTGCTTCCTGGACTTACATGTCTATTTCCTTCACCAAATTAGGGGAGTTTTCTCTCATTATGTTTTCAAATAGCTTTCCAATTTCTCCTTCTTTCCCTTCCCCTTCTGGCACCCCTATGATGTGAATGTTGGAACGTGTGAAGTTGTTCCAGAGGCTGCTTACACTATCCTCTCTTTTTGGGATTCTTTTCTTCTTGTGTTCTGTTGGTTGCTTTTTGCTTCTTTATGTTCCAAATCACTGATTTGAATCTCAGCTTCATCCACTCTGCTGTTGTTTCCCTGTTGTTCTTTATTTCAATTAGTGTATGCTTCATTTCTGACTGGATTTTCTTTTAAGATTTTATTTATTTGTTTTGAGAGAGAGGAGAAGGGAGGGAGAAAGAGAAGGAAAAAACCATGAGTGTGTGGTTGCCTTTCACGTGGCCCCACTGTGGACCTGGCCTGAAGCCCAGGCATGTGCCCTGACTGGGAATCAAACTGGTGACCCTTTGGTTCGAAGCCTGTGTTCAATGCACTGAGCTACACCAGCCAGGGCCTCCTCAAGTACCCAATGGTGGATCTTTTTTATGCTGTTGAGGTCCTCACAAGGTTCCTTGAGCATCCTTATAACCAGCATTTTGAGCTCTGCATCTGATAGATTGCTTATCTCTATTTCATTTAGGTCTTTT
>PVIA01006436.1:0-97605 GCA_004024845.1 Tonatia bakeri
GTGCCTGGGATGCAACCGAATTTGGAGACGGGGTCTCTAAAGAGGAGGTTCAGGTAAAGTGAGGCCAGGAGGGCAGGCCTGACCCAGGAAGACTGGTGTCCTTGTCTACAAGCCGAGGAGAGAGGCTCAGGAGAAACCGACCCTGCCCGCTCCTTGACCTTGGACTCGTGGCCTCCTGAACGGGGAGAAGACAACACGTCTGTGGTCGACGCCGCCTCACCGGTGGGGCCTCGTCGTGGCGGCCCCAGCAAACTCACGCCGTGACTTAACACAGTCGTTACGTTTTCAATGGCAAATCTGGCAAGTGTGATCATCTTTTTATTGATTAAGGCTTCTAAAGTTTTATCGGAACGGAGAAAAACAAAGGATTATATATTGAACACCTTTTTTACCCATCACCTGGAATGAACACATATTTCCATTCTGTTGCATGCTGACATCTCAGGGAGAGAGAGAGAGAGAGAAGGAAGGAAGGAAAAGGCCGCAGATGAAGTTCAGAGCCCGGCACTCTCGTGACACTGGTTTGTGCCCAGACCACAGTCTAACCATGTTACTGTATATCTGTGTCCACAAACAGCACGTTATACTTGTCACTGTGTTTTTAAAGTCACACACACGGCATGTCATTCTGCAACCTGCTTTTCCTTCATCTGCAGGGTACTTTCAGAACAGAGCCGCGCATCGCCCTGGCTGCGCGGTGTTCCCCCGTGGCGCCCTCACCTCCTCCCCGCGGAGGACTCTGCCCCGCCCCCAGCCGCCTCGCACCCGGGCACACGGCTGCAGCCAGCCTGCATTTGAGCCTAACCCTGCCCCTTACAGGGCGGCCTGGGGCGAGCTCGTTCCTGCGTCTAGACGTCCTCACGCATGACGCGAGAGCCACACGCCACCCGCATGGCCGGGTTAAACGCACTGTCATACCAGCTCCCTGGGCCGCAGAATGTACTCGACACACAAGAGCTGTCCCCAGAGACCAGAAAGCTGTAGTAACCACAGCACACAGGTCCAGACAACAGAGGCCATCTCCGAGGTGGGACCTGAGTGACAGGTAGGGCTCAAGGGGCAAAGGGAAGGCCAGAGGGCTTCTGGGTAGGGGAGGCAAAAGACTTGGGGCGGAGAACGCCTGGGAAAGTTTCCACCTGGCTGGGCGGAGGGTTCCCCCTGGACTGAACACCAGAGTCTGAACCTCACCCCAGGAGACCCGAGGATCCCCCCTCAGGTTCCTGAGCTGCACTTACAGAATTTCTTCCCTGCCTCCCAAATCGTTTTTAAAAGTCCGCCCTACATCTGGAAGGGCATTCTGAAAAAACATAACTGTGCCTTCATTTCTCAACTATATTCTGGGTCCCGTAGGTCAGAGCAGGTCCGGGCAAGCCCAGTCCGATGGGGAAAGGAGAGCGTGGAGGTCAAGGTCATGACGGAGCCAGGCACCCGGCCTGGGTGCAGAGAGTCGGACTGTAACTGGGAGCTCACTGGCGCTCTTCCGCCACGGAGGCACCTGAACTGCCCACACCCGGGGGGCTGCCCCAGAACGTCGCCTGCAGAACACCACACCACGTCCCATCTCCCAAGTCTGCACGCAGAGGGGCTTCTCCCTGGGTGGTGCGGAGCCGGCGGCACCCGCCTCTCCTGGGCACTTTTTTCAGGGATGAGATCCTCGGCCCAACGGCAAATCGGAGTCACAAACTCTGGGGCGGGGCTGCCGCCTGTGCTGGAACAAGTCCTCCGGTAGAGGGGGATTCTCCAGTGTGAGCCTGTTTCCACACTCCCTCCGCACGCCCCGCCCCCCAGGGATCTGCCCCTCGCAGAGCCCTCTGCAGCCGCAGTGCCCTCCAACCTTCCCCACCAGCCCCAGCCACAGCGTTGGAAATGCTGGACGTCAGAGCCAGAAGGGCCCCCGAAGAACACTAGAGAGCACCGAGGCCTTGCCCAGACTCACCCAGTAATTTGGTGGCAGCAACTGGACTGGGAAGGTCACTCTACACTGCCCCAGGGCACTCACTGGGCAAACAGTCCCTGAGGGTGTGGCCGAAATCACCCACGCCAACAAAATTCAGGGATCCCAAATGCCGCTGGGTCCCAGGCCCCTTCCGCCCCCCTCCCACGACCAAAGTGGAAAACCAGAACAGCAGGGGGCTGTGCCCTGGTGGGGGCAGGAGGAGCCTGGGAGCTGGGGGAGGGGCAGGGCCAGCACTCATGGCCGGTGTGGGCTGGCAGCGAATGAAAGGCACCTCCTGTGCGCATGACCTCGGACGAGGTCTGTAGCCCCTCTGTGCCTCAGTTTCCCCACCTGCAAACCCAGGACGATCGTGGCAGCAGCCTCCTCGGGTTGTGTTGAGAATGAAATGGAGTCACGACAAGCTGTCCTCAGGGTGGCCCCTGGAGCACAGTCACTACACAGCCTGGGCCCTCCCTATAATGGGTGCAGGTTTCTCTAGAAAATTCCTCCACTGAAGGGGAAGCCCACAGACTGTCAGTGTCAGAGCGGGTGACATGGCGGAGCTCTGAGCAGAGGCATGCACACTGTCACCAAGCTGGGGGGTCTGTCTTCCACCTGCAGCTCGTCCTGGTAGAAGAAACAAGCCAGTCCATTTGACAAGGGAGCCCCTCCTCCATGCTGGCTGCCAGGGATACCCGGTCAAACAAGGCACAGTCCCTGCTCCCGGAGCTCCCAGCGTCGTGAGGAGCCGGTCCTGGGGTTAACCAGGCTGACCTCACAGGGGCACATGGATGGAACTCCAGAGGGTCTCAGCTGGACTAAGACGATGATTCCATCCCCCTCCTCTGCCCATGGCAGATGCAGGTGAGGATGGCCGCCAGGGAGGCTGCCAGGGTCGAGCCCCAAGGCCCGGGCACACGTGACCGGAGTCCAGACAACAGCAGCCCCGAGTGAGTGATGGACAGAGGAGGGTGGGTGGGCCAGCAAGCCACGGGGACCGGACACAGCCCGGGGCGGGGGGAGGTGGATGCGGAGGCCAGAGGAGGGACCAGTCATTTCCCTGGAGACAGGCAGTGACCATGGGCGGGAATCGGGGAGGGAGAAGGTCACTCTCCCTGCACTGCTGCTACCCCAGGGCCCAGGGCACTGCTTTCCAGAGGGCCCTGCTGCCCCCAGCCAGGCTCGGGGCTGGCCCAGCAGCTGGCCGAGCGGAGTGTCAGCTGGGTGTGGGCCCGACCGTGTGCCGCCACGCGGAGCCAGCCTGTCCGCGCCAACCCGGGGGTCACCCCGCCCCCCACTCGCTTCTACCCACCACACAGCTGACCCCCCAAACACCTCTGCTGGGACTTCCTCCCAGGAACTTGCCTGGGGGACTGAGGGAATCTGGCTGCCCCCTCAGCACACCTGGCCCCTCTCCCCGCCGCCTGGCGGCAGACTCCCCCAAGCAGGGGCCAGGCGCCAAGAGAAAGCGGCTTGACCTTACGCGTCCCGGAAGGACGGGGAGAATGTGTTAGACCTCATCTGTCCGGCTCTCCGCCGTCCTCCCATCGCTCCCCGAAGGGGCCGGCCCGTCAGAGGTTCTCAAACAAACACGCCGAGTACACGCAGAACGAGAACGAACGAGCACCTCGGGAGAGCGCTCTGCAACCTGCTCGTGAACACGCTGTTCCTTGGCGTCCTTCCCTCCGCTCTCCCGCCAGCCCGCCAGCCCCCCACCCCCGCCCCGCAGCCTGCCGGGGCTCACCCTGCACACAGACCACCCGCCCCCGCGTGCTCATCTCACGCAGGCAGAAAGGGGCGGAGCAGAAGCGTGGTTCGCCTCTCGTGCCTTCTAACACACCCACGGGGCCTCTCGTGGGTAACAACGGCGAAGCCCGTGAATCCACTTCAGGGCCAGGGGCCACGCACTGACGAATAACTCCCCTGCGGTCGGTGCGGGGTGGACCCGGGAACAGGTAAACCTAGACTTTTAAAATCCCCGCTTGGAAAAACAGCACCCTCCCCACGTTGAGGAACTCGCAGTTCCAGCTACATATATACATTTTTCTTTAAACTTATTACATTTTCTACAATTCTGCCCCCGCTTCTCTCGAGACAGCCCTTTTCGAGCCAGGTCCTTCCTCCTACGCCCACCACCCCAGCTTGACTCCAAACTTCAAGAGGGAAGGGCCAGGGCCTAGAACCTTCCCAGCGTTGTCCCCGGGCTTAGCACGCGCCTGGCACATGGGTGGAGCTGCGGGCCAGGCAGCCCTGATGGTCCCTCTGCTCGGCGCTCAGGCTGCCAGGAAGGCCTCCGCAGGCAGTGAGGCAGGCGGCCAGACACCTGGGCACCCCCCAGCCGAGGTCCAGATGCAGCCGCCAATCCCGGGGCCCTGTCGGCTGTCTGTTAGGCACTGGGAAGACAGTCCTTTGAAAAATGAAACATGGGGGCCTCCCCTCCAACACCCGCGCCCCCGGGACGGAAGCCAGATGAGCCCAGAGGAGGGAAGCGGCAGCCCAGAAGTCAGGCACGCCCCAGTCACTGCCAGCCCCGCCCCCATTCCTCTCGAGCCCCGCCCCCATTCCTTTCGCTCCCCGCCTCCGAGACCAGGCGTCTGCCAAGGGAATTAACACCACCTTCCTGCATGCCCCTGCCCTCCCCACTCCTCATGTCATTTCCCACTCGGGGTCTTATCGCCACATTTGTTAAGATGCCTGCCACTTAAGAGGTGGCAAGGAGTCAGAAACGCAATCTGGAGCAAAGCTGATGCTAAACACCGCAAGCCTGGCACATCTGCCGGGGCTCCTCCGGGTCCCAGGAGGATGAGGAGGAGGCTGCACGAGGCGGGGACCCAGAGCCACCCCAGTTCCAGCCCCAGGGGTGCACCTCCACCGAGGGAAGGCCCCTCCCTTCTCTGGGCTGCCGGTTCTGTATCAGCAAGGCCTGAACCCTAGCAGTTCTCACTCCCCCACTCCACAGGGGAGCCCACGCCCAACACAGACATTGAGGAACGTGTAAGAAACGAAGTCGGCACTCCAGCCTGAGTCCCCGTTCCCCACATAAACACGCTGCGGTTCAGAGACCTCCAGCCTCTTGGCTGGGGACAACCAGGGAGGTGATGGGCTGCAGCACCCCACAGAGGTGGCCACCCAGGACACACCACGAGGGCCTGGTTGGTGGATGGTGGGACCGGCCAGCCACCAGTCAGCCGTCTGCACATACACGCTCTGCGGCCGTGACCTCAGACCGCTGACCCAGGCGACAAAATCCGACAGGGGTCGCCATCACACTATGGCTCTAGGAGCGTCATCTCAGAGCCACCAGCATGTTGAGGGAGGAGAGATTTGGCTGACAAACCCCCTGAAGCCAACATTCCCTGACACGAATTCAGCCTCATCTGCCCGAACAACACGCAGCAACTAACCCCAACATGGCTCTCCAGAGCCACCCCACCAGGAGCAGGTGCGGTGCAGTTCTCCCTTCTGGCCACTGGGGGTCACTGCTGCCCCCAGGGGACTGGAACCATAGAGCGTGTCCTGGGGAGTGAAGTGAGCCCCCCAGGCCAACAGGACCCCATAAATCTCTTCTGTGCAGTGTCCTAACTTCATCCTTCTCACAGAAAGAAACAGACGGCCAGTCCCAGAGCGCCCATCACGTTCCGGGCCCACCCCGCACATCACGCCATTTAACCTCCATGGCAACACCTCCTAGTAACACCTACTCCGCAGGCAAAGAAAGGGCATCCTAGAGAAACTACGTAACTCCAAGTTCAGAAAAACAAGCAAGGTGGGGGCAAGGATCGGGGCCCAAGAGCGATGCCAGAACCCACGGCCTTTTACTCCTGAGCTCCATGCTCTGGGCTCCGGTGACGTGGAGCCAGCTCGCCATGACCTTCAGAGATGCTGGCATCCGGCAGGAGCCACGCGGGGATTCGATCGAAGGCACAGTCGCAGTAGGACAGGCCAAGCAGCACCTCCCTCCCTGCAGAGACCATGGTCTAGTGCCCTCTTGTGGCTCAACATGGAACTGGAACGAACATGAGTGGGAGGCTCTTAGGCGCGGACTGGAGAGACTTAGAGTCCCTGGATTCCTACACAGCTTGTCCCGGGGCCGCATCTGTAGCTGATAGGCTCAGGCCATTGCAACAGCCAGGAGGGGATCAGCTGGTGAGTGGAAAGCTGACCAGGGCGACAGCAGCATGTGGATATCTGCAAGGGGGCCGGGGTGCTGCTGAGTTTTCCTGCGAGGGGAATCCCTGGCGTCCAAACCCCTGGGGCCTGAGCGTGGGGACAGTGGGCAGCAGGCAGGCTGTGCCTGGGACACGCAGCCACTCGGGACCCCAGCTCAGTCTGTCGGCAGGAACCATAGCAACCTCCGGTTCTTTGCGCTGAGGCTTATCTCAGCTACTTTGTAACCGTTTTGAAATACACACCATCTTGGTCCCCCATAGTTTTGGCTCAGGTGCTAGCTCTCTCCAAGAAACTACCTCTGACCCACTCTTCAAGGACCCAGAAATGTCCCTGCTTGTCACCTCTGAGAGATTCCCACTGCAGCGCCTGCCACTTGGGCCTCCTGCACCCATCCCGTGCCAAGCACCCTCCACGAACTCATGTAACCCTCCCACCCTCTCTGCGCAGACGGAGAGAGTTAGCCTGACTGTCCAGAGGAAGAAACTGAGCTCGGAGAAGTTGAGTGACTTGCCTAAACTCGTGCAGGGGCGGAGCCAGGATTTAAACTCTGGGCTGTTTGGGCAAAGACACCACTGTTACCACCACTACGCGCGGAGCTGCCTCGCAGACCGAAGAGCCACTGAGACGCTCGAGCACAGTTGGAATTGCTGTAACCGAAGACCCTGCGTTCGAAGGCTAATCTGCCCGGGTGTGTCAGACGGGCTAGCGAGAGGACAGACTGGATGCAGGAAGAACCGAAGGCGGCCATAAACAGGGTCCATGCTGGTGCAAAGGATAGACGTTCTGGAGTGAGGTCGTGGGGAGAGGGGAGCGCGCGGGCACACACACACGTTCTCACTGAAACCTTACACTAACCCAGCATCACTATTATCTCCAGTTTTCAGATGAGGATACCGAGGATCAAGAAAAGTAGCCAGCTCAGGGTCCCAGCTCAGGACGGGTGTGATCTTGCATTTTATTGAACAGTTGCCCTCCATAAGCAAACGATTTCTGGCTCAGTGGGGCCACAAAGGTTAGCTTCCTCCCTGCCATTTGGGGTACCAGCCTCAAAAACAAACTATCAGCAATGAGTAGGTGAGGAAAGACTGACCACAACAGATAGAGGGCCCCACCGGCAGCGTGGGGTCCAGTGGCCATGGTATAGCTGGCCAGGGACAGAATCGAGGGCCCCAGCCCCACGAGCTCACCCCCCGCCCCCGAGGCAGCAGAACAAGTTACTCAAATACAAGACTGCCGGGAAACGACCGAGAAGAGACCAGAATACTCCCAGAAAGGAAATAGCCACCAGTGACCCGTCCAGGCAGGGCCCACACCCCCCGGTCTGCGAGGCCCGCTCATGCCATCCCTTTGGGTGACAGGCCTCTGGGCGAGCAGAGACAGGGTGTGGAGAGGCTAGGGGACAGCCCCACGCTCTTTGGTAAATATCAGGATGTGGGATTTAGGGAACAGCTACTTGGTATCTAATAGCTCCCGGGCTTGGCAGGGCGTGGGGGGGAGGGTGGTGGCAGGGAGAGGTGAGGACACTCCCACACTTGGGCCATCCGCATATCGTCTGTGGCCTGAGACAGCCGGTACAGCTCACGTGCATCCCGACACTAGCCCCACAGCAGGGCCATCTGCTGCCCTCTCTGGGTCCCCACCAGGACGATCTCCCTGGATGGCAGCCTCACCCAGTCACTCACACCCATTCCCCCTCTCCAGGCAGTGCACTGGTCCCCCCTGCTGCTGCTGAGACACTTGGTGGGGGGGCGGGAAGGAGGGCACGCCAGGCTGACCTCCATCCACACAGGATACTCTCCCAGCCACCTCCTGGGAAGTGCAAGTCCAGAGGACTCACACCCCTGGGCTGCAGGCACGCAGGAGGCTGGGCTGGCTCTGCCAAGACAGGACCCACGGGGTGAGGGGGCAGGGAGCGGACCTCCCTGCTCAACCCTGGCTCAGGAGAAGCTCTGGAAGCTGGCGCACATCTCGCCAGACTGGTGTCACGTCCCCAGCTCGGGCCTGGGCAGCCAGCCTCGAGTCTCAGACGGTCTTGTGCACAGCACTGCCCTCTGGTGGCCACCGAGGGTCTAGACGCACACAAGCTTGGCAGGCACCAAGCCAAAGGCTTTAGGGCTTGTTTACAAGACCTCAGGGTGTTGTGCACGGGACAGAAGAGCATCGCCTGGGGTGCACGAAGACGCGCCCCAAGACGTGCACACAGTCCAGTTTACCGTGAGAGGCAGGGGAGGAGCACCGCAAGTCTAAGATTGCTCCCTTCTCTCTCCTCACAGGAGGTGAAGAGCTCCTCTCCCGCCTCTGGAAGCAGCCAAAGCCCTCAGCGTCGAAGCAGAGACTGGGAATGGGGGGGGGGGGGGGGCGGGCCTGGGGGGCTGCCTGCCTTGTGCCAGGAGCCGGCTGGGGGACTGAGTCCTCTCGCCTCTGTGAGCCTCAGGTTCCTCCTCTGTAAACCTGGCTCTGGCTCGAATGATTTCTGAGCCCCTTTCCAAATTGGATGATTTATGGTTCAAAGTCACGCTTTTCTTCCTAACTCAAAAACACTCCCAGACACCCAGAAATGGACAGGACTGCCATGGGGCCCACCAGTTCAGAGAGCCGAGGGGAGCAGGACATCACGCCGATCCGACCATGACCCTGTGGGCCGGACAGACCCCAACTCCCAGGAAGGGAAACCGAGGCCGGAGAGGTTCTATGGTATGGCGAACTCATCCAGCCAAGAAGCACCGAAAGTGGGCTGTGCACACAAGGGCTCGCCCTGCACTCGTAGCCCTTTGCTGGGTGCTCCGCCCCCCCCCCCCCCGTGCTGAGAACTGGGTGCTTCCACGAGCCAAACTGGGAGGGGGGAGGGAGACAGATGGGACCCAGGGGAGTCGAAGTCATTCATCGGAGGAGGAAGCAAGAGAAAGGCCAGGAAGAACTGAGTTCACCCCACGGAAAGATGCTCTAAACATCGGTCTCCCTCCCCCAGAACCCTAGAACCCCAAACCTCGCCTTGGAGAAGCCTCCCAGACCTCTGCTGTCCCATCCCTCCCTCCCCAGCTTGGGGTGGGCAGGGACGCCACCCTGCCGACCAGGCCTTGGCCCAGCCACCAGCTTCCTGCGTCCTGCGTCCCCACCAGCCTCGGCTGCCACCTGGTCCCTGTGGGCACTGCTGACCTGACCTCAGAGGCTGGGATGCCACGGGTCGGTCAAGGAGGCCTGGGAAGAGGCTCAGCTGAGACGCGACCTCGGGGGAGGCTCCAGGTCAGCAGGGCAGGCCCCGAGTCGCTCACACCACTGGCAGCCCGGCCACGAGGGGCCACCACCCCCGTCGGTATCTCATTGGCCTTCCCCTCCAACCACAGCCAGGGTGACTCACCCATGGCACTGAAACGTCAGCAAGCGGAGAATCCCCCTGGACCTCCACGCCCACTCCTGTCCTTTACCGGTCCGTGGTGAGGGTCCTCCGTCTGTGACCATGTGGCCAGTGTGCGTTACTAGGCATAGGGCAGCGTAGCTTAACCTTGAAGGTCAGACTGCTCTGCCATGTACTGGCCGCCTAAGTTAAGTACGGCAAATGCCGTCGCTGAACTCAGTTTCCCCATCTGTAAAGTGGGCCTGGCGACAGCATGTCTCTCATGGGGCTGGTGTGGTGCCGTGACGAGCTATGACCTCCCAAGTGCCTGGAACAGTGTCTGGAACAGAGGAAGCGCTCAGAAAGGCCAGTTATTCCTCGTGCTCGGGTTCCGACGGCTCTCCCTTCGCAGGCACGACACCACGGGGCATGAACCTCAGAGCGAGGCTCCCAGTGCTCACAGGTAAAGAAACCGAGGCTCTGGGGAGGGAAAGGGTTTGCAGAAAGCTGGGGAGAGGCCAGGCCCGGAGAAGCTGCTGGGGACGCCGTGCTCCACAGTGTTTGCCTGGGGAAGGAGCCCTCAGTCTCCCACCACCCAGACCCCAGGACACATTTGGAGGGACAGGCCGGAGAAGGGGCAGGTGGGGGGTTAAGGCGAGCAGAGGAGAGGCTGCCCAGAAAGGATGGGCTCCTGGCCTGCCGCACACACTGACTCCCGCCCGGGACGCACACAGAACTCAGAGAAGCCTCGCCCAGTGGATTTCTAACCGGTGTGGGCTGCCAGCTGTGAGGAGCCCTGGGGCTGCCAGCCTCGCATAGTTGCTGCCTCTGGGGACCCTCGATTTGGAATCGTCGCCCCAGAGGGAGATGCTGTTCTGGGCGGTCCCCGGGACGGGTACCAGGGCGGAGGAGGAGGCAGAGCCCACCCCCAGGAAAACAGTCTCCCAGCACCCAGCGGACCCCAGGAAAGCCACATCCTCTCTCTGGGCCTCTCGTGGGACCCCTGTGGGTAGCACGAGAGAGGCGGTAACTGCAGCCATCCCTGCCAGCCCTGCGTCCCGGGGGGCCCCACATTTGGGGCAGTAGGAAGAAATTTGAGGGCCTTCCCTCGCTCTTGCTGACCGAACCCAAGCTGCCCGGCCCGAGGGACACTCGAGCGCCCCAGAGCAGAGGCGAGGAAGGCTCAGAGGCGGCAGATGACTTGCGCTGACGACTCAGGGGCCACCGGCAGACCTGGAAGGCTGGGCCCAGCCTCCAGTCCGGCCACGCTTAGACCCAGCTGCCGGACACTAAGCCGTCCCCCACACATCCCTCCCTCACAGGTGGGCTGCTCCCGAGACAACGCTGCCCTTGGGGACAAAAAGCTGAGGGGCCGCAGCCAGAGGGCAGGTGGAGTGCACAGAACCAGGACAGTCCTGGGATGAAACCCTTCGAGGTCTCTCCTTTCGTGAGCCACGCACCCCGAGCACTGGGACCCACATTCCGCTCGTTACTTTGTCCGCTTGTCAGTAAACTGGGACTCACCCACCCTGCTCGTGCACGCCCAGCGGCTGCCGCAGAAATGAGCTCCGCTACCACACCCGTGGAAGCGAGGTGGAGGCCAGCACCGGGGGGTATCACGGGGATGGACAGCCTGCTCCAGGGGCCACAGGCAGCACGTGGAGGGGACGGCAGGCGGCTGTGAGAACTGGGGGGCAGCCGGGATCCTGATCGGGAGCTGAGACCCGCGATGCCACCCCCAGCCTGAGCCCTCCCCACATCACCCCTGCCCCCTCCCAAATGACCAACCTCTCCTTGGGGTGGAGCCAAGAGGGGAGTCAGGGCTGCAGGGTGACCCCTCTCCTGGGGTCACCCATCTCCTCTCAATCTCAGACCCTTCCAAATGCAGCACTGGATGCCACACCTTTTTGATTAAGTATGCCTTAGCAATGAAAGCGTCATCTCCTAACCCCCAAACACGCATATTTATTAAGTCACACGCTGCAATCCACGTATGAAATATTCTCTTTTCTAGAGACGAATCACTGGAAGTGGAAGTTCTGACATTTTCCTCTCACACCCAGCCGAGGCCCGTGCTTAGCGATGAGCGGAAGCTTTGCAGAGACCTCTGCCCCTGCCTTGAGCTCGGCATCCATGGGGAGCCCCGGAGCTGGGGTCCGGCCTCTCCCCAGAGGCTGCAGGCCCCTCGCCCTCTGGCTGTGGGCAGCACTCGGTCTGGGCAGCAGAGTCCATCCTGTGCGGCCCACAGTTCTCCAGGGACGGCCGGCAACCCGTGGCCAGCGAGGGGGCTGCAGCCAACGACCCACAGGGGTCATCCCCAGTCGTGAAGGTTGGGGGCGTGCAGAGCCTCCCTGGGGACGCTCCTCGAGCCCTGGAATGGCACGTGTCCGAGACGGAAGGGACACTGTCCTAGGTTCTCAATTCACAGTCGAATGGACAGGCTCCAAAAGGCTACAGCTGTCTGTCGTGGCTTGTGACAGGACATGGCCAGAGCCGGGTGTGGGACTGGCGGGTCTGCCCCCTTTCCTGAATCCATCGCCCCTGGCCCACTGGAGGCCCGAGAGGATCCCGGGACACACTGTTCAACAAGCCCTGGAGACAGGGACCCCGGGAAGCAGTGGAGATGCCACAACCCCCTCAGGGGCCGCGGGAGGGAGGACCAGGCACCACCCGAGAGTGCCCAGGAGCCAACCAGGGCGGGGGCAGATGCATACATGCAGGGCGAGGGTGGAGAGCATCCCCCTCCATAGCGGCACATGGCACTCAGACCAGCAGGACCCCGGGCCGCCCCCTGGGCTGCCCCCCCGGGCTCCAGGCGCAGCCCACCAGGGGCTGGCTCACAAGCGCTCTCAAAGCCAGCGTCAGGCTGGGCTGGTGCTGCCCCGAGCTGTCCTGTGCTGGGGTCCCTGGTGCCGCCAAGCTGGGTCCCTCAGGGGACTGACCTTGGCTCTCAGGGGCTGGAGCCCACCACCCACCAGTCCGGCCTCCAGGCAAAATCCCAGGGCCTCTGCAGGCCTAGGTCCCCAGCTTCTATCCTGGGGTACCTCTTTCCCTCGGGGCTGTAATCACTCCCCCTTCCAAATTGCACCTCAAAGGCCCCTCACACCGCAGCCTGCCTCCCTCAGGCCTGCCCCCTCCTGGGGCTCCTGACCAAGCCCACAGTGCCTGTGGGCCTGGCCCACGCCCCTGTCTGCCTCCCAGCTCTCCCTGGTCACTGTTGAGGCTGCCTATCCCCTGCATCCCCGAAAAGGCCAAGAGTCAGGGATCCAGCCCAGCAGCCACAGCTCGGAGTGACCCTTTGCCCAGCCAGACTGAGGCCTGCCGGGAGGGCTGGAGGGCCGCAAACACTGGGGACCCAGGGTGGCTGGTGCAAGCAGCCGGCTGGCGGCCACCACTTCCCCGCCAAGTGCCCACAGCCTTCGAGAGCCCGGGGAGTGGACCCGGAGAACGAACACCCAGGGTAGGGATGCCATCCCCTCCCCTCCCCCTCCCTCCTAAAAGTCAGCGGATGTGCCATGCCAACCCAGCCTCCAGCAGCCCCGGCCCACAGAGGTGGCCCAGACAGCCACCCCCTGGCCACCACCCTCCTCTGCCTTTGTGACGTCAGAGCCTGGGCTGGGCGCAGCTGGGCGCCAGCCCCTCTAGGTGAGGGTGCTGTGTGTCGGAGTGCCAGTGGCAGAGGGACTAGCCTCCTGCACACAAAGAGGCCAAAAGGGAGGGCCCCGGGGAGCAGCCTGGCGCCGGGAGGGTGGAGGTGAGACCCACACATCAGTCCCAAGGCCTGGCAGCTGACCGCCTCCTGACACTCATGGGGGCGGCCTCCCCATCACGGGGGCCCTGGGTCAGCCTCCCGTGGGCACAGAGGAGCCACGCCACACACACCTCTCCCCTGAGAGGAAGGACCACGGCCCTGAGAACAGGGGGACAAATCGTGGAGGGCACCCCCAGGTTCCCTGAGCTCCTGCTCAGCCTCCTCCGAGTGCCCCAGCGTCTGGCCCCAGCTGCCTCCTTCAGCGTGCCCCAGCACCCAGAGCCTCGGCTGAGAGAGGGCTGCGGGCCCTCCCCGCTCGCTCTCTGATAGAGCCACACTCCTCCCCAGCAAAGCCCAGGCTTCAGCCAAAGCCCCCTTGAGGTCACACCAAAGGAAGCCCCCCACCTCTGGGCCCTAGGCCCTCCTTCCAGCCTGTTCCCCACTCTGTGGGCTGCCTGGGCCTCAGGGCTCACAGGCGGCGTGCCCCAGGGAAAGTGACGCTGCCGCCCCCTAGGGGGTCGGACCGGATGGGACAGCTGGTCCCCAACCCAGCACGGCTCCACTCCCTCTCCCCACTGCCCTCCACCTCTGGGCTTGAAGGCAGGGCCCTTCCTGGGCTCCAGTCAATAACAGCCACAGACGTAACAGGGCACCGGGGAGAAGACGGGCGAGGAAGGGTCATCTGACCCTCGACCTCTGACCCACCCCACCTGCCACTCAGCAGAGCTCCAGTGAGAACCCAGTTCCTGGGGCCTGGAGGTGTCGGGGTAGATGTAAGGGAAGGAGTCGCGACTTCCTGCCGAAGGCTCCTAGTCCTGAGGCAAGGATGGGGACCTACACCGAGGGGGTTCCAAGGCACTCCCGGCCCTCGGCCCCCCACACGCCCTCCCGGGGTCCTCCAGTGGCCAAGGGGACAAGAGGCTGCCCCATCACCAACCTTTCCCGCATTCCCGTCTTGGACCATCTGCCCGGAAAGACCACCAAACGCTTCCCCACCAGTCTGCCCCCCAGCATCGTTTCCAGAGGGGCTGCACGTCCGGGCGGCTGGGCAGAGCCTGCGTGGCCATGGCCGTCCCTGCCTCCCACCAGCTGGCCATGGACACACACCCTTGGAGCAGAGCACACGCCAGATGCGGCCATTGGCTCCCAGAGACCCACGGTGGGCAGCTGGGATGCCTTCTTTCCAACCCTTGGCCCACTCAATCCCCTGGAAATCCCTGGGTCCAGCTCCTGAGCCCACGGACCCTCTGCTGAGCTGTGCCCACCCCCCTCCACACTCATACAACCCCGGTAGTGTACTTCCAATTCAGAGTTTCCCCAACAACCTCACTCCAGACCCTCGTCCCTGCCTCCTTGGGGACTCTGGAATGCTGTGGCCTGCAGAATGGGGGAGGCACAGCTGGGACCCTTCTGTTTCTCCTGTCCCCACCCTTGCCTGTGCTGTTTATCTTGTCCCCAGCCAGCCCCGGGCTGAAGGGGGTGAGGGGTGAATGGCACAGCCAAGACACGGGCCGGGCTGGCCTCCTGGGCCGAGAGGCCGGCAGGTCTCCTTGGTTGTACTCTTCCCCTCAGAGTGTTAAGCTGCAAGAATGCTGGCAGCGTCTCCACGAAGCCAAGAGGGCTGGCGGGCTTGGGAGAGAGCAGGGCTGCAATTCCTCAGGGCTTTGCAGCCCCATCACGCCGGGCCGAGGCAGAGGGAGGGCTGGCGCCAGGGAGAGCAGCGCCAATGGCAGCTCGTCCCCTCCTGAGTCCGCCCAAATGCCTTCCTCAGACCCGGGCCAGGACTTCAGTGCAAACCCTTGTCAGCATACCACCCACTTCGGGAGTCCCTCCGGGGTGGGACTTTGGGGGGAGATGAGCGAGAGCTGCCCCCTGACCCATTCCAGGGCCATCCCTACCCTTCTCTGGATGGCAGGAGGGAGGGGGTCACCTGGCTGAGGTCAGCGGAAGGAAAGATGGGCAGGCTCCCTGGACCCCAAGCTCCCTCTCCCCACCCCTGCTCCTGTTTCCTTCCCTTGCCACAGAAAAACAGCCAGAACAGAGCAGGCCCCCACAGGTCTCACGGCTGCGGGGCAGAAGCACACCAAGGCCGGTCAGAGTTCAATTTTCCAAATAAACGCATTTGCACGATCATACCAGAACCCTCCCCGTCTGCAAATCAGGCAAGCCCTCTCTCCCTTTGCCCACCCTGGCTCCCAATTCCCGGAGCAGCCCTTCAAGCCTGGACAGGGATGATCCCGCAGCGCCCAGATGCAGAGGAGAGTAAAAAAGGGGGGAGGGGGGTCTCAGAAATGCCAAAAATGGGGCTGGAGAGGGCAGGAGAGAGAGAAGGGCAGGGGTGGGGAGGCCCAGGGGCCCTGACAGCCCCTACATGTCCGAAGTCTCTCTCCCAGCCCCAGCAGCCAGCTCGAAACTTGTTTACTCGTCAGCGTGCCGTGCTGCGTCCAAAAGGAAACAGTTAAACATCTCCGGCGGATCGCGAGCCGTCCCTGTCACCTTCCCTCCCGGGCTGAGCACCGAGGCGCTGTCGCTGCCCCCACGGCTGCCAGGGACCCGAAGCTCATCTACTTTATTCTACTTGAACGTGGCCAAACTGTTGCTATTTCGTGGGGGGGGGGGGAGAACCTGATTGGCACCCTAGGAACAAGCCGCAGGGGTGGGAGCGGGGGCGGGAGCGGGGCGACCCCCTCCCCCGGGCCCTCGCCGCCGGCAGGGGTCCTCCCCCGGCAGAGGCACACGGGCATCAGCGATCACGCCTGGACAGGGCCCGAGTCACCTGCACGCGCAGTCCGGAGCATCTCCCGAGCCAGAGCGAGCCTGGCGCGGGCCCCAGGCGGACGAGCCAGCGAGCGAGCGAGCGGGAGCCGCGGCCGAGGGGGAGGCGGGCAGGGAGCGGCGCCCGACTTACATGGAAGTGATGTTCCTCGAGATGTCGGTGATGTTGAGGCCGGCGCTCCCCGTGCCGTTGCCCGCATCCTGCCCTTCCAGGAGCGGGAAGAGGTTCCCATCGTCCGGCCGCCGGCAACTGATCTCGGTCTTGCTGCAGACGCAATTCGCCGGACACGCCAGCACGGAGCCCACATAGTCTAACCAGACGCTTCCCAGCAAGAAAATCCGCCAGAAACTACACTTGGCCGGGCAAAGAGAGACATCCATCTCCGATCGCTGCTTCTAAAAAAGAGGAGGAGGAGGAGAGGAGAGGGGGTTGGGGTGGGGGGAGCGGGGCGAGCCGGGGTGGGGGGGAAGGAAACAAAGACGGCGAGGGGGGGGGGAGGGGGAGGGGGCCTCTGCCTTTGAAACGCCGTGCGATCAGATGCGAGATCCTTCAGCGTCTGAAACCATCGCGCTGCTGCCGCCGCCGCCGCCGCCGCCGCCGGGTGGGAGCCGCGGGGAGCGCCTAGTGGCGCGGTCTGCCTGGCATGGTGGCCGGCTCGGCGCTCGCCGGCTCGCCGGTCCGGGGCTTCAGCAGCGAGCCGCGCTCGCCGACTCCGAGACTTTGCAGGGTTGCAACAGCCGGTGGGGAGGCAAAAAAAAAAAAAAAGGGAGAAGGAAAAATGGTGCTAAAGTCACCAAGTCCCACCTACTGGGCAGAATTAAAACGGACACACCTGCAAAACACACACACACACACACACTCAGGCACACTCACACACACGCCCCGAGCCCGGGGGAGGAGGAGGAGGCAGATGCAGCCGAGCTGCAGCGGCCGCCGGAATGGCTCGCCGCGCGCCTGCAGAAATGCCCAAGCGCTCCGAGCCCCACCAAGCCGCCCGGGTCCTCGGAGCGTCTTCCTCGGCGCCCTCCCTCTCCCCTCCCTCTGTCCCCTCCCCACTCGCCACTCGCGGCCGCCTCCCCCGCCCCGCGCCCAGGCTGGGAGCGGCAGGAGAGCGAGTCTCCCCCGCCCTTCCCCGCCCGTCCTCTCCCCTCCTCTCTCCCCACCCACCCACCCACCCACTCGGCGGCTCACCGCCACCCGCAGCCGCGTGTGCGCGCGCGCCCTCCCGGCCGCTCCACGCCTCGCGGCCCGGCGTCCGCGAGCCGCAGCCTGGGGGAAAGCGACAGGAAGGGGAAAAGTTGCAGTTGGGATGGCGAGGGTCTGGCCTGGGGAGGCGGAGTTGGCGAGCCAGCCGCACGACGCGGAAAGGCGCTCTCCCTCCCACTTTTTGGCCCTCGCGCTGCCCGGTTTTGCTGCAATCCGGCCCGCGGGAGGAAGGGACGGGGACGCGGCTGCGGTGACCGCGGAGCGCTCCCCGAGCCTGAGCCCGGTGCACAGGCTCGCCGACAGCGCCGGGAGCGCACAGCAACCCCGGGGAGGCGCCCCGAGCCGAGGAGGGGACTGCGGACGCGAGGCCCTCTATCTAAATGACACTGGTTTCCGGGATGGAGAGCTGGGTTCAGCCGGGAGGGGACTGCGGGGCTCTGCATGGTGGGTGCCCCCGCGCCCCCTTGGCAGCGGGTTTTTTGCTTTTGGCTTTGGGCAGGCAGGAACACGCGCAGAAAGGGCTGCGCCGAAGAGCCCAGGTGGCCCCCAGGAGAGCCTTGTGTGCGCGAGAAACGGCCGGGGAAATTGGGATGCAAGGGGCATTTTTTGGCAAGCACGCGGCCAGCACCACCGGAGGCCGGTTTCTGGGGCTCTCTCGGGTGAGTCGCTCTGGCTGCCGGGCGAGGGGGCGGCGTGCTGCTCTCCCCGGATTCGGGCGCGCAGACCCTCCTTCCTTCCCTCCCACCCAAGCACCCCTTCCTGGTAGGGGCGCAAGGCAGGTGCAACCAGCCTTGGACACGAGCTCAGATCCCTCACGGGGAAGACAGGAGGGGTCCCTACTTTTTCCCTGGGTAGGGTGGGTTTGTTTTTTGGGTTTTTTTTTTTTTAATAAAACGTCAAAATGCCAAGTGTGAGCTGTTCGCTGAGAAAGCCGGAGCATTCGCTGTGGGCAAGGAGAAGAAAGGGTTAGGGAAGTCCGAGCAGGCAGACACACTACGGCATTCATTCACCCGGAGAAGAAAGCAGGGCTCTGCTCCCGGCGCTGGGGTGAGGGCCGGCGGGGAGCGAAGACGCGGAATCCAACTGCATTCAGCCTCTGAAAGGGTTCGCCCCCGCCCCCCGCGGATGCCGGCGCAGGTCAGGCAACTTGCGGGCGAGATGAGGGGGCAGGGGCGCGCAGCCTCCCACAGGCCGGGCGCCTGCGAGTGGCACTGCCGGCGTGAGTAAACTTGGGGGGAAAAAGGAGAAAGCCAGGAAGGAAAGAACATGTCTATAAAAGGCAGTTTTCCCGACTCCCCCTTCCATTCCGCCTTGGCTTGGCCTCAGGGAGACTTCTCACCCACTGCCAGCATGGCCTCGTCCCCAGGCCGGCACTTCGCCCTCCCACCAGCAGGAGGGGACAGAGAGTGGGAACCTCCTCAGACTCTCAACCAGTCCCCACCGGCCTTAGGCCAAGCCCTGACACCCTGAGCCTCTAGGGGGAATCTCCCTGCCACTTGGAGGCTATCCGGCCATGGGCGCTGGAATATCTGAGAGGCAGGGAAACTGAGGCGCAGTCAGCGGGGGTGGCAGGTGGCGGTGGAGGAACACCAGGAACCTTTCTCAGCCCCTCCCCGGGGAGGCACCCCTAGGCAGGGGAAGATGACGACTTGCAGCCCAGCCTCAGGCCTGCGGCCTGGAGGCCCAGCACACTTTTTCCTGAACGAGAGAAGCGATTTTTAACGTTTCCAGCAGAGGAGCGGAGGCGTCCATAAGTCAGAACAAGTGAAACCTTGAAAAGCCCCTTTGGAGACAGTCAAAAAGCAGGCTGTGGAGCAGGGCCCTGGTGGAACAAGAAGTCTTTCATCCCGACAGCCAAGTGGGGGTGTGATGGCAGGCCTCGTCTGTGCCGGGGCTGCTGGCCTGTGCAGGGGGTGGCGGGAGGGCCCTCCGTGAGGCCGAGGGTGGCCTGGGAGCCGGACAGCCGTGTTCAAGTTCTAACCACAGGCAGTCACCGCAGCCTTCTGGGCCTCTGCTTGCGAGTCCGTAAAATGGCCATGCTGGGTGGCCCTCTCTGACCGGCAGCACCTGTACCACCTGGAAGCTTGTTGGAAACGGGGCCGCTCACCCAGACCTGCCGAACCAGGATGCCCACTTGAATATGTCCCCTGGGGTGATGCAGGAGCATTTTAGTTTGAGAAGTACTGAGAATGCTCCCAGTGTCCCTGGCAGCTGAACCGTCTGCCTCCGAGTGGGCCTGGGCTGGGGCCGCGGTTGAGAAGAGAGGAGGGATCCGTGGTGTGGGTTCTCAGAACACCATTTGGGCTGGAAATGAAAGGGGTGGCTCAGACACAAGGACTTGGTAAAAAGCAGACCTTGGTAGAAAGCATAGGGGCACCCTGCCCAGGGGCGTGTACCTGAGCTTCACTAGTCCGTCAGAGAGAGGTCAGATTTGGGCAAAAAGATGCAAGAGGAAGTCACCTGCCTGGACACCCTTGTCACGGTCAGCGGGGGGCCAGAGAGCCTTGTCTTCTTGAGAGACTCTCTCTTTGCTCTCTTCTTCAAGAAGAGAGACTGTGACCCAGCTCAGCGTGCCACCACTCAGGTCACAGCCACCCCCTCTCTTTGCTGCCAGCTGCCACCTCAGAAATGGGGAAACTTGGTAGTGCGTCCCCTGCTGATGAGTAAGAGGCAGGAATGACAAAGTTTTTCGTTTTGTTTTGTTTTGTTTTGTTTCTTTTTAACAGAAAGTAAAGGTTTAGAAACCCTTTACAGCAGAGCAGACACCTTGTGGTACCAGGCGTTTGGAGAAGGTGGGAACATTCCCAAGATTTGGAGGTGGTCTGCCACCCCACAGGCCAGAGTCGGGGGGCTGCCTCCCAGAGCACAGTGGTTCGGCCTTCCTGACACCCAGAGAAACTGGCCACGCACGTGTCCCTTTCCCAAGGGGCCTATCCCTTCTACGGAAGCCCCTGAGACTTCCCCGTGACTGGATGGTACAAGGGACCCCCAAAGCCAACATTCCTGCCACTAGGAAAGACAAAGGGAGTGGAGACCCCAAGATAAACCGACACAAGACACTGACCCAGGGGTCGTCACCTCCAGGGTATCCCCACTGCAGACCCCTGCGGGCCTGCGGCCACTTGTCTGCCTCCCGGGTCCAGCCACACCCCCTTTTCCAAGGAACCCAGGCCCTTGAGTCCGTGGGCAGGCTCCTGGGACACCGGCCAGGCCCCAGGCGTTTTGGATTCCCCACCAGGCGCTGTGCCCAGGGTGTCAGCAAGATGTGGGCCGCCCCACACAACTTTCCAGTGTGAGCGGACAGCAGACCCCTGCCCTCTCTGTGACCCGGCAAAGGAACTTCAGCCTGGGAAGTGACCGGAGGAAGCAGGAAAACTGGGCCCTGGAGAACTCTCTGCTCCAAAGAGCTGTTGGGAGCTGGCAGGCTGGGGCTTGGTCAGAGAGTGAGGATTTCTCCCTCAGAGCGTGGCCCCAAAGCTCACACTGGCCGGGGAAGAGACAGGGCTGCAGGCTAGAAAGAGGTGATGGCATCCCAAAGACCAGGAGCCAACGAGGGAGCTTGGACCGCATGTGGAGAGGGACAGGCCACCTGCGAAGAATAGCCAAGCACCAAGCTGGTCCCCCAAAGCAGGGAAATCTAACCACAGGCAGCCCCGGCTCAGGAGCCTGACTCAGGCCCTGAGATCTCAGACACGGGCCTGTGGGAAGGTTGGAGTGGCCAGTTAGGGGACGGGGCCACCCCCACACCCACCCTCCATCACAGACACAGCCCCACATCTCTGCAGAGCAGCTGCCCCCAGTCAACGACATCACGCTGCTGAACACCACACTCACTCACCCAGTGGGTGACCAGAGGACACCTCTGTCCTGCAGAAAGCCAACCCTCGGCCCGTCTCCTGGGGCCCCACTACATCCCGTGTCCTTAGCCAATGCAGCCCAGGCCTGCTCAGCTCCCTGCCTCCCACAGCACCCTTCTGCCCTTCCCCTGCCCTGGCTCTGACCCCCAGGACGGTGACTCTCAGACCCAGCTCCCCGCTAATGCACCGGGTTAGCACCAAAACCACGTCGGGCTACGTCACCTTGGGCACGCTCCTTAACGTCTCCCCTCCGCAGCAGCAGCAGCATGGGGGACCACGGACCTCCACAATCAAAGGGGTGTCAGACAGTCAAGTGCCCGGTGCCTGCCCAGTGCCCATGTAGCACAGCACACACTGGCTCCTACCACCACCAGGACCCTTGCATGGCCTGCCCTGCCTGCAGCAGTAGCCCCCAGATGCTTGCAGTGTTGGGGTGTTGCCAAAGCAACAGCCCCTCCATGCCACGTACCATGCCCTCTCTTCAGAGGGGCACAACCGGGTCAGGCCCCAGCCCCAGCACCTGCTAGCTGGAGACCTGGGCATGTCCTCTCACCTGTGACACGCGCCCCTGGCTACTGCTCTCAGACATTCCCCTGGCCACGTGCTTTGGGAACACAACGCAACCGTAAAAGGTGCATAATGCACCCAGCCCAGGGCTTGCCACGTAGTGGGTCCCCTTCTCTCTTTCCCTCTCCCTCCTCTCCCTTACTCTTTACCAGATGGTGCGGGCCCGTGTCAGGGCGCTCGCACACTCTGCCCTCCCTGCTTGCTGGAAACCACCCTGGCTTCTTTTTCTCTTAACAACACAGACCCCCCCCTCAGCTCAGAGGGCAGGACAGGCGGTGCCCCCGAGTCCTCAGGCTTGGAGCAGACAAGACTGCCAGCAGACCTGGGGCCCAAAGCAAGGAACCACCAAGTCTGCTCCGATTCCCTCTGGCGTTGATGGTCACTGGGACCCGAGCACGCGCACCCACACACACACACATTTAAGGGGGTATTAAGAGCAAGCGGACCCCCCCTAAAAGTTACCCTTATTTGCTGAGACACCAAGTGTGGGGATTTGGGAGAAGCGTCAAGTTGCAGGGGGTGGCGGGGGTGGGGGGCATGAGGAGCCAGGCTCTCCTTTGGAGCGAAGAGACAGCTCCCTCCCACAGGCTTTCTGCCACGTCCTCCACCCCCTCCCCGGCCCACAGCACCAGCTGCACTGCCTGGGAACCGAGGGAACAAAAGCCCAGCCTGGGGAGTTCCGGGATGGGGGTGGGACGGGGAAGGAAGGTGGCAGTGGGGGAAGGTGCAGACCAGCCCCTGGAGCCCTGGCCGCAGTGCAGGTCAGGCCAGGCCCTGCTGTGTGGGGAGGGGTCCCAGGCACCCTGCCTGGAGATACAATGGGTTCCTCCAGCTGGTGGAAGCCAGATGACCCTCAAAAGGTGGGGACGTGTGGTCTTCCCCTTGGGTGCTCTCTTCCTGCTGTCACATTCTAGAACCATCCATAGGACTCCAAGAAGGAGAGCCCCAAACCCCAACCTTAGGCAAGGACATCTGGGACCCTTCCCCAGGGCCCTGGAGCCGGCTTTCCCAGCACGGAGTGACAAACGATGCCCCCTGCCCAGGGCCGGGGGCCTTCCCCACAGCGCTCACCTGAACGCTGAGGTCAGAGCCTCCTGTGGGCAGCGGTCCCAGGGCTCGCGCCTGCGGAGGCTGCACCCACACGCTCACAGGGGCGCCTCACCCTGGGCCCCCGCAAGCCCTGTCCTACGTGAGCAGAATGCCCAGGACCGAGGCGGGGAAGACAGCTGTGCCCAGGACGTGTTGACTTCTGTGGGCAGCCTCTCTCTGCTTGCTCCCCAGGCAGGACACCCTCGAGTCCTCGCCAACGCCCTGCTTGACTGACGGGGAAGTGGAACAGAGAGGCTGGAGCGCTGTCCACCATCACGCAGCTGCTCCGGGGTGTGAGCCAGGATCTACACCCCAACTCTCCCCCGGTCCACTGCTACACTAAACCGCCCCCCGCCAGGGCGGCAGTGAGGACGGGGGAGCTGCCACCTGCCCAGGGGAGACAGGCACCCCTGCCCCCGGCACCCCAGCAGCCATCTGCCAGGCTTTTCCTCCTGGGACAGGGACCAGAAGGGGGTCCCCATTGTGATCACTGGGCTGGGCGGGCCAGTGCAGCCCCACCGGGCAGATGCGCACTCCGAGGCCTGCCCTGTGAGCAGGTCTCCTTGACCCCCAGCTGCCCTTCCCGAGAGGTGGCTGCTGTCCCGGCTCCCTCGGGGGGTGAAGCGAGGCATCTAGAGGTAGGCCCCTGGCACAGCAGCCGCCTTGAATGTCCTACCCATGCATCTGTAATAAACAAATCAATAATTAAGAGAGGATGCACATTAGCCTTTGAGCGGGTTCCAGGGAGAGAGTTTATTTCTGATCCTACATGAGGGGAACAAGTGTGGGCATGAGGCTTGGGGGAGGTGTGGGCTGCAGCAGAGATGGGGCACCAGTGGACTCGCCCCAGTGACAGCCGCCTCAGCCCGTGGTGGGGCCAGTGAGGCAGGCGTGGGGGACGGGGTGGCTAGTGGGCGAGCATCCGGAGTGCTGGGCACGGGTGTGGGGGCGGGGAGGAGCCCGCCGAGGGTGCCTGGGGGTGCTGCGTGTGCGGAGGCAACCCCGGGGCCAGGGCAAAGGAGGCTGCTTTGTAAGGAGTGTTGCGGGGGGAAGCAGGTCTTCTGTCCCTTGTGCCAGATTGAGTTAGAGGCTGCCTTGTAATCCGTTGCTCTCAATACAAGGATGACAAAATAGAACATTTTAAATATCAGCCCCTTTTCCCGACTCCCACCTTCCCACCCTTCTCTTCCTGCTGGAGAGGAAGCCACCTCCCTCTCCCTTCCACTTCCAAGCCCACTGGAAGCTTCCCATTCTGGGACTTCAGGGAGGAGAGAAAAAGCTATGAAACCATCTTTCTATAAGGTCCGTTTGTCAAGAACTCACAAGCCCCACGCACAGACCAAAAATAATAGCAATAATAATATAGCAGATTGTATAGTTGCAGAATGTTAACCCTTGGGGGGAAAAAAACCTTAGAGATTAAACATTCCAGTGTCTCTCTCGCTTCTCCGAGCAGGAGCCCCCAGCACAGAAGAGCATGAACCCCGCCCCACCCCCCGCGAGGGGGCGGGGAAAGGGGGGAGGACCGCGGCAGGCACGTCACTTCCTTGAAGTCTCACATTTTATTTTTAAAATGTGTGCCAGTGTGCCATGCTACGGCATGCTATGCCTGCCTGTGTTTGGCATAAACCGATGCTCTGAAATCCACCCACGGAGCGAACCGGGTGCTCCCGTACCGCAGATGCCGGCTTGATCATCCCTGCACCCTCGGAGCCCCTGCTGTTTGGACCGGAGACCCCATACACACAGCAGCGCCCCCCTTGAAGCAGTGCACTCTTAGTCCGAACCCCTCTGTCCCCATCCCTGCCACTTCACGGGCAGAAGAATTAGGCCCAAGATGGTTCAGTTATGTCCCCAAGGCCACACAGCTGGTGAGGACAAGGAGGGCCAAAGGGACGCTGTGGCCAGAGCTCGCAGGACCTTGCGTCCCAAACACAGCTGGCCCTCCTGGGCCGCATACGTCTCCCCGCAACATGTAAAGCCACTTTTTTCTTTGTTTTAAGCACGGCAGCACTTTTCTGACAGACTTTAATGACATCATCTCTCTAAGCATCTCCAAGGGACACCGAATTCTCCAGCACAACCTCGCACAGGCCTGAGGACCATCTCCCGGAATGCCGCAGAGCACAGCTGTGCCCGGTGTCAGTCGGGTCCCTTTTTGCCCCGCCCCCTTTCCAAAGCCGACTTGCGGACACACCCAGTGGCCTCTGCACCGCACAGACGGAATGAGGTGGGGTCAGGGCTCTGCCGGGCTCCTGAGGCAGACTTGGGACGGGGAAGTGGAGGGGGTCCCAAGCTCGTATGATGTCGTCCAAGGTCAGGTTTCTCCCTCCAGGCCTCAGTGGGTGCTTCCGTCAGCGTCTGCTGGGGGGCAGTTCCCTTCACTAGCCTGAGCTGTAGAGAGTGAGGCTGGAGCTGGGGCTGAGCTGGGCTGCAGCTGGGTTGGGGCTGAGTTGACCGGCCAAAGGCTAGGAGTGCCTCCTGCTGAGCTCAGGAGCACAGGCTTGAAAAGCTAAAAATACCAAGCTCATTTCTTGCAGGGGGGCTGATTCAGCTGACCTTTCCTGAGGATGGCCAATTTGCTGACTCGGTGCGGGGGGCCAGTGGGCAGAAAGGCCTCCTGTTTCTCTCCAGCTGACTCTTGGGCTGCTGTGAGGCAGGATGGGAATATCCTCTCACTCCCAGCATCCCTCACTCCCGATGGATCCAGTGAGAATGGAGCATCTCAGAGATGACCAAGGCCAAACCTCGGGCGAGGCAGGACCATGGGAGAAAGTCTGACATGGCCTGTGGTCTCCGGCAGCTCCTGGTTGGCCGGAGCCGCCAAGCAGAAAGGCAGGATCACCTGCGACACTCCGAGAACAGCGGCAGCCTGCCAGGGAGGGGCGACTTGGATGGCAAGAACTGCTCACCCATCTGGTTTTATTGGTCAGTTTCTGTTTGCTGGGCACCAGTTCTGTGCCCGTGAGTTCCTTTGCCGGTGGCGGGTGAGACCCTGGAAACCGAGTCTGGTACGCCAGGATCCTACCCCCCTTACCTGTTAAATGGGTAGACTGAACCTGGGGGATTTCAGAAACTCTCCCCAGCTAGGACACCCACGTAGCTGGGTGCTGGCAGAAGCCGAGGGCTCTCTGGCCCAGTTCTTGAGGTTCTGGGGTACCGCTCGACTCTCCTAGAGCTAGCCTTGTTTCTGGCACCCCCACCCCCAAATCTAGAAGGAAGAGGAAAGGGCAGGGGCCCTGTGGAGGTCTCTGCCTGAGGCTCCTGGTAGAAGACCCTCCCTCTTCCATTTCTGGCAGAGAGAGCCTCCAGGCAGCCTGGCAGAGCTTCTGGGAGAAGATTCTAGTTTCCACCTGTCCGATAGCTCCTGGCTTCTGCCCGGGGCCTGCTGCGGGCCAGGTGGTGGGCCGGGGGGTGGACACTGGTGGGAGTCACAGCAACGCTGACTTGGCTCCGGGCTGTACTGGGCCTGGCTCTGGCCTGGCCCACCCCCTCCCCGGCATTAGGGAGCCCATCCCCTGCAGCCAGGCCTGAGGCCTTGCTAGGAAAGGGCACTGGCTGCCCAGGGATGGAAATGAGCGCCGGTAACCCCCGATTTCTGCTCTTGTTGTCCCCTGGGGGAGACGGAGAGGCAGTGCGTAAGGCCAGCGGCACCCGGAGAAGCTCTGCGAGGAGCCCGTGCCCCCAGGAGCTGCCCACCGGCTCCCCAGGCAAAGCGACCGCCTCCCCGAAGGGCCTGTGGGGGAGGGGAAGAGGGACACCCCTGCACAAATGCCCATCGGTGGGTGGCGGCGTGCCAGGGTCTCTGGACCCCCTAGGAGGTCTCTCGTTATCCAGCCTTCACAGGTGAAACACCAGACACTCGGAGGGGGTGAGCCTGAAGGCTCAGAGTGAGGACCCCAGGAGCAACCTAGGGTCGGCCTGACGTCCAAGCCCTGACTCCTGAGCAGCCAGAGGCGGAGGGGTCAGGGGACAAGAGGGGTGGGAGTGGGAGGAGGGGAAGGTGGGAGAGGTGAGGCCGGGAAGAGGGAGGGGACACCGGTGAACAGCAGCGGGAGGGCGACAGGTACGAACAAGAAGGAAGGAAGGTGGCCGAGGCTCTGGAGGCCCATCTGCTGCAGGTGGAAGTGCCAGATCTCGGTGGCTCTGGAGAAACAGATTCTGCCCAGGACAGACATGAGGAGTGGACGGACAGACTAACGCCAGGCCCGGCTGAACCTCAGGCCAGCCTGGAACCAACGGCCAAGGCCTCCCTCTTCCACATGGGGAGGAAGGACGAGGCCACTGCTACATAAAGGGCTGGTCCACCTCCTTGACAAAGAATGAGAAGCAGCCCTGGCTGGTGTAGCTCAGTGGATTGAGCACCAGCCTGGGAACCCAAAGGTCACCAGTTCAATTCCCAGTCAGGGCACATGCCTGGGTTGGGGGCCAGGTCCCCAGTAGGGGGTGTGTGAGAGGCAACCACACATGGATGTTTCTCTCCTTCTCTTTCTCCTTCCCTTCCCCTCTCTAAAAATAAATACATTTTTAATAGAAAAGAATGAAAAGGAACAGGCAGCAAGGGGTAGAAGCTGCAGGGAAGCTGACATTTTAAAAGATGGCTGGATTTCTGGCTCTCTCCTGCTTGAAACCCCCCATGGGCCACTGCCTGCAGGACCCCGCCCAGCATCTAACACTCCCCAGGCTCTGGCCTTACCTGCCTTTCTAGCCCCCAGCCCGTCCTTCTGCCCCAGGCCCCGGCACCTGGGCTCCAGCTGCCTTCACACCTCACATGTCCCCACCCTGACCCTCTCTGCACTTTTGCTCCCTGGAGCCTCTACCTGTCACAGCCCTGCCCGGCTGTCACAGCCCTGGATGGCCTGCTTCCTCGGCGTGCCTCCCCGAGCTCTCCCACTGCCCTCTCTGCCCTGTGTGTGCAGAGGGTGCTGGCCCGCTGTCCAGCACAGCCTCAGCCAGAGTCGACGGTGGCTCCGAGAGGCCCATCCACATGCCTGCTTCCCTCCCAGATGCCGAGGTCCCTTCCAACCAGGGCTGGAGTGTTGGCAGAGCCCAGCACCAGAGCTGGGCTGATGCACACCAGAAAATCACACCAGAACACCATGCTTCCCGCTCTGTGCTTTCCCCCACCCCCACGCCCACCCCCACCCTGCAGAGACTGTCTCTGGATCCCAGGGACACCACTTGGAGACCAAGCAGTGCGGTCTGGAGACAGCTTCAAGAAGTGGGAGGCAGGCGAGGCTGAGCCCGCCGTCTAACCGCATGAGGCTGGACTGGGCACCTCTGCAAGGGCCGCCCACGCCTCGTCAGTTCATCTCTCTGGAGACCAGAAACTCGCCCGCCCCTGACCCACATCAAGCCCGTTGGGCCCACTTCACCCGCGTCTTCGGTGCCATGGCACACTCTGCAGAGTCTTGCCTCAGCCAGACAAAAATAAAGACCATCTGAGGGGGAATGGCCCGCCCGCTTCCCTGCCTGGACGACCACCCCCTCCTTCCACGCGCTGGCTGTGCCAGGTGAGCCTGCCAGTCCAGCTCCATCCCGCAGAGCTCCCCCCAGCAGAGCTCTCCGCGAGGGCTTCCCTTCCACTCTCTCACTGGCCCGCCCCCAAGTCCCAGAGCCCCAGAGTCCCGGCTGCACGTCCTTCCGGAGAGATGTGCCCAGCACACTGCAGCTGGGCAGTGTGTATTCACCTGCTGGAAGGAAATAAAGCGTCTCCGGCAGACCCGTGTAAAGATCTGAGCTAGGTGCTGGCTTCCGGGGGTAGGGGGCTCCAAAGCATCCTGCCCTGTGTTTGTCCAGGGTGCCGTCCCTAAACCCCCTAGGCAGAGGGACGCCTGTGTCCTTATTGCCCTCCAAGTGGGACAGGCCTCATGGTGCCCGAGTGGCCACAGACTCAGACACTGAGCATGTGCTGACTGCCACTCTGGGGAAATGTCCCAGGGAAGGTGCTGGGGATGCAGGACACCCTGATGATGAGACAGTGACCTCCAGGAGCGGATGGTCTGCTGAGGAGGGAGCTGTGGAAATAACGCAGGTGCTGCCCGGTGCGGCGTGCCCAGTGGGGTGGAGCAAAGCCTGCTGTGGGTGCCCACAGACCAGAGCACCTGCTGGAACAGTGAAATCGGCATCTGACAGCAGGCAAGCCCCTGTGCCCCCGTCATCCTCCTCGTCCCCTTGGGGAGGACGGGGGAGGCAGCCGCTGCTCCTAACTCACTTCCGGTTCCCAGACGGGGAGCTGCCTGTGAGGGCTGCAGGGCCTCGTGAGTGGAAACACCTGCACTCCCCTCGCCCTCCCCGTGTCCTGAACGAGCCCGCAAGTCGCAGCACCTTGCATCCCACCGAAAGGGCTGCTTGGCAGGCAGGCCCTTTCCTGGAAGAAGGCCTGCGGTTT
This sequence comes from Tonatia bakeri, assembly GCA_004024845.1. NCBI lineage: Eukaryota > Metazoa > Chordata > Mammalia > Chiroptera > Phyllostomidae > Tonatia > Tonatia bakeri. The sequence continues at coordinate 29,078 of PVIA01006436.1, forward strand.
GCTCCTCCAAGGCCCCGGCTGGGCCTTGGCTGGCATCTAGCACCACCTACTGGCCACAGGGGGAAAAGCGAAGGCTGAGCGGCTGCCTCTCCCCAGGGCTGTGGAAGTCACTTGGAGGGGCCTGGCAGCCACACCCCTTCACACCCTGACCGTCCCTGGGCCCCATCCTTCATCCGAGGCCAGGAGGCACACTTCACAGGTGACATGGACACTCTGAAGCAAACAGAGGCCAAGAGCCGCCTAGGTCAGACTGAGGGAGCAGGAGAGGAGACAGAGAGGGCAGAGCAGGACAGAAGCGGGAAAGGGGGCAAGAAGGAGAGAAGGCAGGTGGATGCCAGTGCAAAGCAGCCTCAGAGACACAACCGGAGGGGGCGGCACAGTCTCCTTGCAGAGGGAGGGGCTACACTCTCTGGGGGGCTCTGAGGTCTCAGGAAGAGGTCACATTCCTGTCACCACAGGCCAGGGCCAAACAGTGTCCCCACGCTAGACAATGTCACCCCTCTTGTACCCAGACTCAGGCAGGCCAGCACCTGCCCACGCTGCTGCCGGGACCCCAGCCCAGCAATCCTTAGCTGGGACAGAGGGAGGAGGGGCAGGGCTGAGGGTCTGTCTCAACCTGGTCTGATACCCAGTGAGCCCACAAGGTTTGCTGAGCAAGACCACACCCTTATGTTTTCAATCTGGGACTCTGGGATTTTGGCTCAGAAGAGAGCTGCTGGGCGCTCACAGGAGCCGACACCCCCGCTGGTTCTCACTCTGCCTGGGGCTCCGAGGAGCAGCCCACCCCTGAGAGGCTGTTCCCCGGGGGAGGAGTGTAAGAGGCTGCAGGTAAAGCTGGGGCTTGGGAGTCACAGACTAGCGAGTCGTCTAACCTCTCCGGGCCTTGGGCTGTTGGGCTAAGAAACAACAGGGATGCAGGGCTGGTGCAAAGGGCAAGCGCTACAAACCGCTCAGCACGAGGCCTGGAAGGTGAGCTTGGGGAACGCTGGCTGGCCAGGGAGGAAAGGAGAACCAAGGCTTGGGCTGCTGTGCTGCTGAGCTCCCTGCATGGAGTTCTCAGGCCTGCTCCCCCACCCGGTGGACAGGGGAGGAAACAGGGGGCAGGAAAGGCCAGGAGGAGGCCTGCTCTCACGGGGAGGATTGCTCCCGGGGTGAGTGCTGCCCGGGCACCTCACCCACTGGTGACGGCACTCAGCGAGCGGATGGAAAAAGCCAGCGCCCCCCTCTGCTGCATTCATTATTCAGAACTTCCCACAGCCCAGTGCCTGCTATGGGGGTGTGTGAGAAGCACCAGCCAAGGCCAGTCTTGCCTCCTCAGCCTCAGAGGTGGGTGGCACACCCCAGCGTGGAGACCCTAGGGTGGGTGGGTGCCATCTTTTGGCACCCTGGCTCTCCCAAAGCTCCAGGGGACCAGGACAACAGCCATTGGGAGAAGCTAGGGCCTCCCAGGGAGCTGGCCCTGGGTGAGGGCTTCTCAGACTCGGCTGTGCATGAAGAGACCTCAGAGGGCTGGTGCAACCCCAGACTGTCGGGCCCCACCCCACAGTCTGATCCCGAGGTTCTGCATTCCTAATAAGTTCCCAGGTGCTGCTGCCACTGCTCTGGAACCATGTGCGTTTAAACTTAAGTCCATTTTTAAATTAAGCTGTAGGATGCAGAACTTTGCCGTCATCACAGAATGCGTGTGCTACAGAGCGAGGCTGCTCTGGAAAGTGTGTCCTGGGAGCCGGGGGCTTCAGAGTGGGTCAGGGCCAGGAGAAACGGGAGGTCGAGGCTTTCCGGGAGCTCGGAGACCCCACGGCAGGGAGACAGGCCCCAAGAAGCCTCCGCGGAGGGCCAGGGCATGCTGTGAGATGCCAGGTGGCGAGGCACCAGGCACGCAGGAACGCAGCGCAGGGGCACTTTTTAAAGCCAGCCTGGGGGCGTGGACGGAGGCGAGGCGCAAGCGAAGAGCTGAAGGGAGGACGAGCAGGGAACCAGGCTTCCAGTATTTTTTGCTCAACCGCGAGCCGCTCGCCCACGGGCCTGCCAGTACCCGTGTCACTCGGGACGTGAGCGACGGGCGGGTTCCGCCGCGTGGGGCAGGGGCGGCCGAGAACGGCGGAGTCTGTGCCGGGCAGGAAGCCTGCACACTGCGATGCGGGCTCCGGGGACGCGCATACATCAGCATTCCGAACAGATGGCCCAGCAAAAGGGGTTAGGTAAAGAGACCGCTGCGAGGAGTCTTGTCACTAGCGTTTGAGCGGAGACCCGGCAGGAACAGACTTTCGGCTGGTCCGAAATAGCAAGTGCCAGGGAGGGGTGCTGGCCGCCTTTCCCGCCGCGCACCCCTCCCCTCCCCTGCCTCTGCCAGTCTTCTCCCAGGCACCGACAGGGGCGGGGCTTCTAACTCCGAGACAAGCTCGTGGCGCGGAGCTCCTGTGGGTGCTGCCAGGGTGCCTTCGCCGCACAGAAAAACAGCTCCCTCCCTGAACGCACAGGAATCTGCTGGGGGCCCGGGAGAGGCAGGAGGCCTGCAGGCTGCACCCCTGACTGCACCCAGACATCTAGGGCCTTGGGGCTCTCTCCCAGTTTTCTGGCCTGACCTCCGGCCTTGGCTCTCCCCCTTTGCTACCCTCCATGCCCCTCCTGCAAGGGTCCTGCCGAGCAGAGCGACCCCCCCCCCAGCCACCAGCCAGTCTGAGACTGCAACAGAACGTCCCCGGGGCCCTCACAGGGGGACCCCCTCCCACCATCCACCTCCCTTCCTCCTTCTCCACTCCTTCCAAGTCTCTCTTCCTCTGCCATTTCTTCTTCAGCTCAGATCCTTCCCTGACCTCTGAGGGAGCCATTCTCGAGTTCTAGGTTACCCAGAGCTTGACAAAGCCACCCCTCCACTGCGTCTCCACCTCTGGTCCCCTCCACTCCTAGGACCCATCACCCCTGCCGTCCCCTTTCCCCGAGCCTCTGTCCACCTATACTCTCCATCTTCCCGCCCCTTCCGACCACTCCTACCCAGAAACCCCGGCCACCGGAATTGACAACTCATTCCGGGTTTTCTTTCCAGCTTCTCCGCCCTCATTACCCGCCGCTGACCCCCAGGTAAGTCACCTGGACCCTGGTCCCACCACCCTTTTCCCTGTCAAGCCATCACGTCTTCCCCATTCATAAAACTCCTATGACATCGGACTGTGTGTTTGGTCTAAAGGAGGCAGATTTTATGGTGCCTTAAAAATAAAAAATTATAGTTAGTGCAAGAAGGATGGCAAACAGCAAAACAGAATCAATCTCCCAACAACTCAAATTCAGTAAATTCAAGGAAGGCTGCCCGGCCGGGCTTCCTTCTCGACTAGAGGTGGGGAATCGTCACCACCTTGCGGCGAGGGCAGGGATGGTCCTCTGACAGGCGAGGAAGAGCGTGCAGGTGCTTCCAAAAGTCCCTTTTCAGACCCATTTCTTGTTGGGGGCCCTGGGCCGGGCTGTGCGCACCTACACTCCTGACATTTTGGGTGAGATCCTTCTTTGTCGTGGGGCTGACCGTTCACCAGAGGGTGTTTGGTAGCGTCCCTGGGCTCTCCCCAGAAGATGCCAGCAGCACACCCTCAGAGTCATGACCACGAAAAATGTCTCCACGCATCCCTGAATGTCCCCTGGGGAATGAATCACCCCTCGTTGAGAACCGCCAGCCTGATGGTGACAGGCGGGGTGGTTTCATGTGACAGGGAAGAGGCTGGTGGCTCTGGACAACCTTCTGAGGCCCTGGGGTAAGGGACAGGGCCCTCCAGACTCAAGAGGGTCCACTTCCCAGCTCGGGACCAAATCCTCGGCCACCTGGCCAGGAGAACAACAGCGATGGTTCAGACACACTGAGCTTCCCCACGGTCCGGGCAGGGAGACATCGAGGAAGCCGTATGTTATTCACCACACATCGTGTATGCGGTCTCGCTGCTCCGGGGGGATCGGAGACATGGGGAGGCTGAGAGGCCAATGTGGCCTTAATCTGCCTGTTTGGGCGTCTGTCCCTTTTCCCCGCGGCTACTTCCTCGTGGGGAAGACTGAAGGGCAAGCAAGTACAAAGCTCCTGCTACAAACCCAACGTGCACGCCATCTCTGCGGACAGCAGTTCTGGCACTCGACAGATGTGCCAGCAGGAGCACCTTCTTCCCCGCAGCTGGCGGATGTAACCTTCATCCTCCTGCTGGGGGGTTGGAGGGATGAACGGGTGGGGGCCTTCCTGCCCACCATTCTCCTTGGGGCGAGGGCGGGGTTTCTGAGTCTCAGCTCGAGGAGCCGGGATGGGGCGGGACCCTGGGCAGGAAGCCGCCAGGCCCTGCCCACACAGATTAGCAGTGCCACCTCCGCGGCCCCGCCCTCTGTGTCCAGCCCGGTCGGAGAGCTCAATGCCTCTTCTGCTTGCAGCGAGGACCCTCCTCCACGGCTGCACATAGTCCCGTGCAGCAGGCTGTATTTTCTGAAGGGAACCGCATGTTCGTACAATACCACTTTGAAGCTTTTCCGCAGAGAGGTGGGGGTCTTGTGGCTACAGCAGAAGTGGCATTACGTGACCCTAAGGAAACATATAGGTCTGTCTGGTTCTCTTCAACGGCTTGTCCTTGGAATTTAAGCCACCAGCCATGCTATGAGGAAGCCCAAGCTCCCACAGAAGCAGACCCAGGGGCATGTCCCAGCTGCACAGGACGCACAGCCGGCATGGCCACGAGACCTGGGGGAACGAGCTTTCAGACGGTTCCAGCCTCTGATCCCCCAGATGTGTGGAGCAGAGACAAGGGGAGCCCCCACCAAATGCACCCACCTGCAGGCAGGCCTGTCTGGGGTCTTGCCTCCTCCCCGGGGCACTGCCAGAGAACAGGCACAGGTCCCCACTGATCTGTAACTTGCACACTGCTCTCCTCTCCCAGCCCAGGGTGGAGAGAGTCCAGCTCTCCTCTTTGCTTCTCCACGAGATTTCACCCACGCCCGGGCTACTTGTCCCTCATCCTCCGACCTCCTCTAAGTCCTCGAACTTGGCCCCATGGTCTAGGCGTTTGAAACCTAGAACCCTAGGAGAGGAGTGGGCTTTTCCCATCTGCCACCGCCCCTCCCCCAGAGGAAGGAGCACAGAGCCAGGGACTCACCTCAGTAAAGAAGGGAAGGAGAAAACCAGGGAGAAAAAATGCCTATTTTTAACCACTTTGTGGAGAACTTATTCCCACCGCACACGAGTCACCCGTTGAAAGCACACAGCGAGGCGACTGCCAGTACAGTCACAGAGGTGTGCGGTCATCCCTACGGTCCATTTTGGAACATTTCACCACCTCGAAAGGACACCCCACACCCCTCGGCTACCACCCCCAGCCCACCCGCACCCACCACCCCGGGCCTGGCCACCACCGGTCTTTCTGTCTCTGCGGACCTGCCCACTCTGGACAGTTCCTACAAATGGTCGGCTCAGGTAAGTGGAATCGGCCACTACGTGGGCCTTGGTGTCCGACTTCGTTCCCTGAGTGCCCTGTCTGCAAGGGTCACCTGAGTGGTAGCAGACGCACAGATTATTAACACGGTATCACCGAGCCAGAGACATCCCTCCTGCTCCCTGGCACCGTCATTCCCACCTGGAGAGCACGTTCTCTGCATGTAGACAGGGGCCCCCCGAGTCACCCACAGCACCGGTCTGTGTGTGATGACTCTGGCAGTGGCGTCGGCACCTGAGGTCCCATCTGAAGTGAAATGATAATACAGCGCCCAGCAGCCCCCTCTCTGGCCTCCTTCCCGGGGTGATGACATACCTCCTGGGTGTCTCGAGTGAACTACTGACCCCTCTGGGCCTCACAAGCTCCCACAGAGTCCTGTCCTGCCTGGTGACCTTGAGCTCAGGGGGGGAAAGCCTGCCGGGCCCTCAGGCCGGCCGAGGGTCTCCAAAACACGGGTTGGGGACTGCATTCCAGTTCTCTGGACACCGCCACGGAGGGCTGTGAGCGGGCAGGGTTTAGGACCCAGGACCGAGCAGAGCGGTAGTGGAAGCCGCCAGCAGAGAGCTTGCGGCTCACCGAAGAAACGGATGAAGAATGGGCTGGAGAGGGGCATGACCACCAACGAACCACAAAGCCTTTTAGCGTCCATTTGCGACTGCTGCTGAGCAAACAATTGCACACGCGCCGGTCACTAGCTGGGGCTTGGGCCTCCTGGGACGGCCTTGAACTCCAGCCTGAGCCCCATTCCCAGACAAAGGAGAGAGCAGGAGCCTGCAACCGCCCCATCTTGGGCTCTGCAGGCCGACGCAGGCCCTCTACCTACATGCCTTTCCCTGCCCTTGTCCTGGCCCTTGGAGCATGACCTCAGCCCCGACCTCAGGGAGCAGCACTCGGTGGCGCAGAGACGAGTCGCTGGGCTCTGCTGTCTGCACATCAGCTTTCGGAACCAGATCCCGTTTGCCTGACTCGTCGGCTGCACGCCATTCCCTTACGGGAGGAAGTCACAGTGCCCACCTCCCTGCAACACAGGACAGGGGCTCGAGGAGACCGTAGTCCTCGAGGAGACCCAGCAGAAGCTGGCGGTTCTTCTCGTAGTCCCCCTTCCGTCCCCCATTTGTTCTGTGGGGTACCACATCCAAAAGTCTGGGCAAATAGGCTCTGTTTGAGGGTCACACAAAAAGTCCCCAGGGTCTCACTACATGCCCATGAACTCCTTGGGAGGGAAGAGAGGTAAGCTGAGCCCACCTGCTGACCCAGTGCCCCCTTTGATCCATGGACCCTTGCAGACACAGGGCCTGGGGGTCATCTCTCCATTCTGGGGGCATGGAGGAATGCGGGAGCCCTGGCGTGCCCAGGGACCAGCCAGCCCACTCGCCACTCACACGAGGGCACAGGAGGTCGGAGTGGCGTGGCAGACACACCCCCCCCCACCCCGTCACAGGCCAGAGCACAGTAGATGTTCAATCCAGTCTTGTTTCCCCTAAACGCATCGACTCCCCAGCATTTTATAAGACTCCCTGGAAACGAAAGGGGTGACTGTGGAAGGTGCCAGGTGCTTTGGGGAAAGGCTTCACCCCCAAATCAGCCGAGTCGGGCTGGGCTGGGAGAGCACCCATCTCTCTGCAGACTCCTGTCCCCAGAGCCGGGCACCAGGCAGGCAGAACGGCCAGCAAGGCCACAGAGCTCTGCACACCCCCACACCCGCCCCGCCCCCTGCTGCCCTCCCCTTCCCCTCCCCCTCTCCAGTGACGTCTGCCTGTTTATTCGCTGAGCCCTGGTTTAACAATGCGCTGTTTTTATGAGTCGTCCTGTAGTTCTTGGTAAAGCACTTTCATCCACGTTAATGCCCCCGCCCCGCTCCTCCGTGACAGCCTGGCGGTTCCTCTAATGCATCCCTCTCACCTCAGGGTTACTAATGAGGTCAGAGGGAACGCAATACCCCGACTGAATAATTCACTCATCAGATGCTGCCGACTCCAGTGGTAAAATTTATTTCTGACACCTACATGGCAAATGGGTTTGTGGACACACTCACTCCCTCTGTGCTCCAGAGCTATTTCTGCTAAATGGAGGGCTGCCGGCTTGCTTAACAAAGGGCCCTGGGCTGACCACACACATCTCATTGTCGACTGGGGGCAGGCGGGGGCGGTGGACAGCCAGGCGCGGGGCACTGTGCTGGGCTCTGCTGGACTGCCACTGAACTCGTTTCCATGCCCGTGTCCATTCCCCCAGTTTCTGAACTGGGCAGGATGGGCCAAAGGCCTCCAGGCTCCCTGCCCGCTCGGGGAGTCTCTGTGCCCCAACAAAGCCTCCCAGGCCCAGTTCTTGACACCCCAGACCCACCCAGAGAGACGCCTCTCCCCAGAGACAAGGCTCTCAGGGGACAACTGCCTGGGGGGTCCCTCACATCCCCTCCCTCAGGGGCTGGAAGGACACCCAGCCACCTACAGATTCTGTCCACAGAAAGGGTCCCCTGCCCTCCATAAAAGGCTGCAGTTCAAACTCCAGCCAAAGCTTCCCCGGAAACCAGAGCAACCGCCCTCATTCTGGAACCTTCCAGGCTCCTCTGGATCACGTCAGGTTCTTTTGATCCCCCTCGAGTGACCACTGCCGGTGTACGCTGAGTCAGCCAGAGGGCCTGTGGTTTAGGTTCAGGGTTTCGGAGGCCCGCCAACCCGGATCTGGCCCAGCATTGCACCGACACACGAGGCAGGGGGCTCTATTCGTGTCCTTCGAACTTGACTGCCCAAACATAAAAACACAAATAAATGGGTATGTGTACAAATGAAATGAATGTGAACAGCCCTCAAAAATATAGACGATAAGCCGAAATCACCTTCAATGCTCAGACAACCCCCACCAACTCTCACCCTTAGACACGGAGTTAAAGGAGAACCGTGGGGCCCCCGTTCCTTTCTCACACCCCTGGAGAACAGGGTTGCCTTGGACAGGTGAGGGGAGTCCAGCCAGGAGCTGCCCCCTGCGTGGGCAGGAGGAGAGCTGGGGCAAGGCCCAGGGAGTCTGAACTCGCCGGCACAGTGCAGCGAGCACAGCCCTCCTCTGCCCGCACACTCGTGTTCACCAGCCCCCACCCTCCAGAGCCTGCGTCGCATGCTGTGAACATGGCAGCTCAGCAACTGGGGAGGGGCCCTGAGCTCCAGAGGGGAGAACAGGCGACCACATCCGTCCTCATCCTTGTCTGGCAGCTCAGGCAGCCGGCTCACTGCCTGGCCCCTAACCCAGCCTGCCCCCGGCTCCTCCTTCACCCGGCCCTCCTCTCCCTCTGCCAGCAGCTAAATGGCTCTGCATTCCACGCCCCGGAGGCATGGCAGGCAGGCCCCTCTGCCGAGGCCTGTGCCCCCCAGGTCACAGGTCTCCAGGCTGCTGTCCGGACCAAAGACAAAGGGGGCCACTTCCCACCAGCCCGCCTGAGCTGCCCTGCCCCAGCCGGGCAAAAGCAGCTCTCCACTTGACCCCTGCTTTGAGGTGTGACCCCAGCTTTGCACTCTGGGTCTAATTTAGGAAGCCTCCTCTTCACAGAGAGCCCTGAGCCTGGCATATGGATCTGAGTCCTGCACTGCGGATTCAGGCAGACTAACACCTCGGCTCCTGGCTGGGAGCTGGGCTGGGCGGGTGGGCTGTCAACAGCACTTCCGGCTCCCAGGGCCCGCTCTGGCTCCCCAGCTGGGCCACGTCCTTTGCCGCCGGCTCTTCCAGAATCTATCCCTTCGCTCCTCCTCCCCTTGGTGCTCAGCCCTGAGCCCTGGAACTCTCAAGTCTCCTTTAAATCCAGGAGGATAGCGTCCGTGGCCTGACACCCCACCGCTCCCAGGCCCCAGCCTCTCAGAACAGCAAAAAGAACGAACATTGGCTGAAGTTCCTCCCTACACCAGGCGTGCCTCCCCAAGGAGGCGCAGGCGGCGAGTGAGAAATCTGGGGCCCACGCCCTGTGGCTCTGACCTGCTCTGTGGCTCTGCCTCCAGCTCCGACCCTGGACAGAAAGACCCTCCTTGAAAGAACCTGTCTTCATCCAGCTTAAGAGGGATTACAATGAGAGGGAACTCAAAAGGAGACACTCTATATGGAATTGGCCTATGAAGACAAGGCTGGAATTGGGGTTCCCTCACAATTCCAGGTCCTCAGGGCACCCTCGCTGCTCCCCTCAGGTTGTCCAGGTGAGGCTCTGTCCCTCCCTCCACTCATTCACGTATCCTTCCATTCACCCTCATTCTACCCACCCACTCATGAACCCCTTTCATGCTTTAATGGCGCTGCTTCACGCAAACACTCACCTCTCCACCCACCTGTCTAGCCATTCACCTGCACCCCCTCCCTCTACTCACCCACGCATCCATCCCTCTATCCAACCTCCCACCCATTCACCAAACCAGACACCTGTCCATTCATCCACTCCCTGACCCGCAGATTTCATCCATCCATCCTTCTGTCCACCCACCTGCCGGTATGTGCATTCTCCCACACAGCTGTCCAGTCACCCTGCACCTGCCCATTCATCCATCTCTTCCTCCGCTCACCTGTCTTCTGTCTGCCCACCCACCCAGTCATCTCTCCATTCCCCTATTCAATGATCTGCCTCCCATCCATTCACCACACCACACGCCTATTCACTCGTCCACTTGCTAATTTATTCCTAAACCCCACCCATCCATCCATCCCTCTATCCACCCACTCACCTCCATGTGACTACCCTCCCACCCTCTCACCTACGAATTCACCTACCAGCTCCCCCGTCCATTCATCCACCCAGCCTTTCACCCGTTCTTGCATCCATTCACTCGATGCACGCTGACCACACACCATCGTCCAGACCCCATAGTGAGTGCTGAAGACGAAGAGGTGAATGAACAACTCCAGGTTCTGCCTCTGAAGAGGTCAGGTTACAGCGGATGAGGAGAGACGGCATAGCAGGAAGCGTGGAGAGAGGTGGGGTTTAGAAGCAGGGCCTCCGTGGGGATCCGAGTGGGGATCAGAGGTCCCTCGGGAACAGACACCTGGCTTGGGTCTCCAAAGGTGAGCAGAAGCTGGGCAGCTGCACAAGGGGCGTCAGCGCCGGGCAGAGGGAATTGCATGTGTAAAGGTGCACCAACCAGGGCGGAAACAAAGCTCTGAGGCAGAGGCTCTCAGCTGGCGCTGATTTTTGCCCTCGAGGGGATACCTGGCAATGATCTGGAGACATTTCCGGTTGTTACAACGTGGGGGGGCCACTGGCATCCAGTGGGGAGAAGCCAGGTTTGCTGCCAAACGTCTTACAATGCACGGGTCAGCCTCCACCCTGTGACAGCATTACCCAGCCCCACAGTCAACAGCACCAAGGCGGAGGAGCAGAGAAACCTGCCCTGGAAGGACAGGAGAGAGTCCGAGGTAACAGGGCGGGCAGCGAGGGAAAATCCCAGGCGGGAGCAAGGTCCAGGACCATGCACCACGTTCAGCGAGTGCTTGCTGCCTGCATCAGCTCAGGACGCTCTGGCAAGTCACCCTCGACTGGGAGGCTTACACGGCAAACACCTGTTCCGTTCCTCATCATTCCGGGCGTGGAAACATCAGACCCGGCACCCGGTGAGGACCGTTCACGGACGGCTGTTTCCTCACTGTGCCCTCTGTGGTGGAAGGGGTGGCAGAGCCCTGGGCGCGGGTAGAGAACCCCTTTTATGAGGGCACCAATCTGGCCAGGGCTGCCCCCTGACGACTTCATCTCCTCCCAAAGGCCCCGCCTCCTAACATCGTCACATTGGGGGTTAAGATTTCAACACACGAATTTTGGGAGGGAAACAAAGATTCAGTCCATGACACACACTCTAGTGAGTTCTTCGCTGGCCATCGGGACACTAGAGAAAACGGGACCCAGCTGCTACCCCCGGAGAAACGCCACACATCCAGGATGGGAAGGGAGCCCCCGGCCACGGAGCCCCTACCAGGGGCTGCTCTGGGGTCTGCATTATTTCATGGTTTCTTGCACTGACTCTGTGAGATAGGTACTTGTTTCCATTCTCCAGGTGAGAAAGCCAAGGCTCAGAGAATTAAACACAGTGACAACACAGGAAACCGCTGGCTCTCTGTCGCACGGGGAGTCCATGGCCGTGCACCAGAGTCCACCCACGCTGCCCAGCCTGACCACCCCAGGTGGCAGCCTAATAAGACCTCGGTGGACAGCGTGGCACCCACAGAGACTTCCCAGAGGCCACACAACTTTACCAGGTCCTGACGGAGGGAGGAATCCAGTGAGCAGGAAGCGGGAGGGCGGAGGAGAAAGGAAAGGCACATGCGTTGGACAAGGATGCGGCAGGGTCTGGAGACTGTGGGAGGCCGGAGGACTGGAGACTGCGGGGAAGAGGGAAGGGGTCCTAGGGGGAGCCCACGGCAGCAAACTGCATGTGGGGCCCTGGGGCCACCGTGAGATACTCTCGGCCTTGGGGACTAAAAGGGCACCCACAGCACAGACATTAGAAACTCCTATCAGCGACCGCTGAGGGGCAGAGAGGGGGCAGGAGTTGAGGGGACTTCTGCATTCTGAGCCTGAGTCCTACCTAGACCCCCATGGGCTGGGTCCTCGGGGACAGCAGTGTCCCCTGCCTGCCCACATCAGTTTCCAGGCGAAGGGACAGTCCTCGCAGATGACCACGACAGAGCCCCTGCTGCCCTATCCCGCCCTGGCGAGTCCTGGAGGGACAGCACCACTGCCTTTTGGGGGCATCACATCCCTCTGTTAAGAGAGCTGTGCCCCCTCCTTCGATTCCTTCCGACCTGCCATATACATGGTCATATCACACTCACGCTCAACACGTACACACTCACACACACATACACGGCCTGGCTCTGAGGGTTTCATGGACGCTGCCCATCAGATGGGGGAGACAGTTTGCTGAAGAAAATGTTCTCTGGCCGTGCTGCTCTGAGCTGCGTCAGGCTGAGACGCTCCAAGAGAATCCATCTTGTCCACGAGTACCAGCAGGAGACAGGGAAGGGGAGGGAGGGGCCTGATTCCGCCACGGCCAGCGGGGCCAGGCGAGGCCGCCACGGCCCAGGCCAGGGGAAATTCTTGCAAATTGAATTTCTGACTGTGGCAGGGAGACCAGCCAGGGCAGGGGAGAGGCCTGGTCTCTGCGGGCGGGGAGCCCAGTGCTCTGGAGTCAGAGGGCTGCCCCGTGCTTGCTAGATAGGCGGGGAGAAACAAGCAAGCCCCACTGGCTCCTCCCCTCCTCCATTCCTCCTTTGACCCTGACCCCCTCAGCCCCCTTCCTGTTGTGTCCACACACCCTGCCCCCAGAGTAAGGCCTTGGAGGTGGATGATCCAGGCGAGAAGGAGGTGACAGGCTGAAACAGGGCGTTATCTGCCCCTGGGAGGCCCTGCTCCCCCCGCCCCCCCCCCGCTCTGGCCCCAAAGGGAATCTTCGATCACTCGTCAATGGAGTTCTCTTTCTCTCTGGGCCTGAGGGCCCCCCTTCCAGCTCACCCCTCAAACGGTACACCCAAGCAGGCCCTGCTCTGAGGAGCTATGAGGTCAAGGGCAGGGCTGCACCCACAGCAGACCACATGGGGGAAGTGTGGCCCAGGCGTGGGAAATGGGGTGTGTGAGCGCGCTGTCCCCAGGGCATCAAACCGCAGGAGTCTGTCTGCCTGCTCCTAGGGAGAGAAGAAGGCAGCCCAGCCATGGCCGACGGATTGCGCACCATCTTTACGTGGCTTTGGTGTGAAGAACAAGAGCCCAGTGGCCAGCGCAACAAGAACCGGATCTGGCAGCAGCTTTGAATGATGGAACGATCCCCACACCTTTCTACAGGCAAGGTGGGCGGAGGGTGCACCTGTGGGCATGCGTTCCCTGCTCCCTCTCCTGCACCTCTCAGCCCCGGCTCCCTGTGTCCCCACTGAACATTCTCTCCTGTCCCAAGGGGCTCGTGCCAGCCCCTCCAACATGGGGCCGAGTAAAACCCCGCCCCTGCCCCCAGACCAGAGCTGCCCCAACCGCTGCAGCAGCGGGGTCAGGTTCTCTGGACCCCCAAGACCGTTCTTTCGGATGCGCCCACACCTCTGGGAAGTGCCGGTGTGCAGGGGGAAGTGAAGAGAACAAGCCAGCATGGCCCAACCACAAATGCCACACCTCAGAACAGGGACCTGATGGACAAAGAACATCACTGGGTCGGGGGAAAAAGGTCAAGGCTTGAAGTCTCGGCAGGACAAGGGAGGTGAGACCGAGGTCTCCAGAGGTGAGTTCCCCCAAACCAGGACAGTGTCCCGTGCTTGACTCCCTTCCCGCGCCCAGCCCCGGAGGCCTGGACTAGGGCACCATGTGGGTGCAGGAGGCAGACACCAGAAGTCCTATCCAGAGGGAAGGTCAGTTACGAGCCAGACTAGGTACTGAAACGGGGTCACCAGCCCCTGAGCTACAGATAGAGCAAGGGCCATAGGCAAAGGCCAGCATGGGGTAGAGACACTAGGGGACACCCTGACTGCAGCAGGGAGGGCAGGAGAAGGGGGTGGGCATGGCTTAGAGGAATTCCAAGCCCAGAGTAGCTTCTCTTGCCTGTCTCCTCCACGTCATGACGAGCTTTCAAAGGTGTGTCTGCTGTCGCTCCCTGACCCATCTCAGCTCCCAGTTCTTGTAACAGCACCCACCTCTCCTTTGGGGACCAACGCCTCCCTCATGCTCAGCCCACCTTTGGGGCAAGGTGTATGCTGGCCCCGCCCTCTGGCTTCACAGGTGAGTGAGTGGCCCAGGCCTGGCCAATCAGAGTGGTCCATCCCCAGCCAGGTCCACAGCACACAGGCAGGCTTGAGAGCAAATCCTATCGAGAAAAAAAATCACCAAGAAACTTCGACAAAAGCTGAAGTACCGGTTAGTAGGGATGTCCACGAAACACTTCAAAAGCCGTGTGGCATGGACAAAGAAACTGAAGACAGGCTCAGTAAAGAACAGCCATCATCACAGAAAAGACAAGTGCCATAGAACTCCACTCCCAGGAGGTGCCTCAAGGTCAAGTTTGCATTTGGGCTCTAAGGCATTCTCTCCCACACAGCCCAGCCTCAGCCCGGCGATTGATAAAGCAGTCCTTTACTGCCCTTGGGTCTTCTACACAACGTCTAGGAACCCTGTAGAAGGGCAGCCGTCAGGTCGAGGTGAGAGCATTCCTGGGTCCCTGGCAGACAGACCATCAAACTCTAACCTAACCCGTGCCACCTACCACCAGCGGGACAGCTTCCGCCCGGCCTGCAGGCGTCCCTTGCACACTCGGAGGAACTCCTCCAGCCTTGACCTGTGCTCCAGCCCCAGCAGACCTGTCTGCCCTCCTCAAGTGACCTCAAATGACACCCCCAAGTTTGCTAAGACTACCCCCATTCACTCCTCAGGAGGAACTGAGGGAGGTGGGGAAGAGACTGACCCCCCCACCACACACACACACACACACACACACACACACACACGCAGGGAGACAGCCAGCTTGCAATACACAATGTGCAAGGCAAGCCTTCACCGGGGAGCATTCGTTGGGAGGAAGAGCCACCTAGCAGACAGAGAGAGAGAGAGAGAGAGTCAGTCTCGCTGAAGAGCTGAGAGGCCGCAGGCCCCAGCCCCGGACCGGCAGCCCAGCAGTCTCGCCATCTGTTTTAGGTAGGTCAGGTTCCGCGGCCAGCGAAATCAGTGCTGTCTGCACAAACACCGTTCGTACTGCACTGGTTTATAAATACAAGTGCTACAGCAAAGATGCAGGCAGGTTGTGACGAGAGGTGAGCCAGTTGCTGATTGTGGGTTAATTAGCTCTGCTAATAAACAGCCTGTAGCTTCACTTAAGAAAAAATAACATATTTCATCTTAGGTAGAACAATTACAGTGCGAGTAAAATACATATTTTTGCCTAATGAGCATTCGAAAGGCTTTCTTTGGAGGGTAAAAAAAAAAAAAACCCACACATACACAAACACACACCACTCTTTTCTTTAAAAAGAGAAAAAATCCAGCCCCTACGTCACCCCCCATGCCCTGAGTGGATTGGGGTGAAGAGGGACGTCGAAGGGGCTCCGGCACCTTCCCAGCCCACAAGCTGATGGTCTTCGGCGGGCAGCCGCAGGCAGCAGCGCCAGTCTCGGCAAAATCGGAATCAGAGCCCAGTGGGAACCTGGGCTTCGTGGGTCGAAGGGCCATCCCAGTGGCTGAACAACAGGCTTGGGAGAAGCATCTTAAGGAGCAGGCAGGGGGTGCTTGTGATGGGAGTCCCCAGGGAATGGCGCAGCTGTCAGCCAGGAAGGAGCCAATGGAGGAGCAAAACAGCCTGGGCAGGCCGACCTCACGGGGGCTGGGCGGGGGGCGGTCCAGGGCAGCGGGGACAGGGACAGGACTCAGGGCATGAGATCAGGGGACACGCGGGTCCTGGGTCTGCACCAACCCGTGATCAATGCCAGTCT
This sequence comes from Tonatia bakeri, assembly GCA_004024845.1. Classification (NCBI taxonomy): domain Eukaryota; kingdom Metazoa; phylum Chordata; class Mammalia; order Chiroptera; family Phyllostomidae; genus Tonatia; species Tonatia bakeri. The sequence continues at coordinate 44,944 of PVIA01006436.1, forward strand.
CAGAACCCTGGGGCTGGGGAAGCCCCTCCGAGTCATGGATTCCGGGAGAGCGGGGACCGGGCATCCGGGCTGGTTCCCGCCCCCGGCCCCCCCGGCCTCGCAGACGTGGCTCACGGGCTGGGCGTTCTTTCACGCTGGCCACGGGCGGCCCCTCGGAACTGCCTGGAACTGGCTGGGCCTGGTCGTTGCCGCCCGCAATCTGGCCTTGCCTCTTTGTTTCGAGGAAAGGAAAGCGAGATCCAAGTTAAAGGTGTGCTGGTAAGGGTTTCAAGCGACCTTCACAAAGGTCTCTTGACAATTTCCGCTAGAAACTACGTCCAAGAGACTTCCAGACACCTGTAGTTCCTGGTTTCGCCAAGGGTATTCTCAAGCAAGTCGCAATAAAACCATCCAGAATCTGTAAAAAGAACCCCGAGGGACGCAGCCAGAGACAGTGAGTCTGCTGCAGAGAATCTCCCCTGGAGGAAGGACGATGCAGAAACGCAGACAGACAGCAGGGGGTGTCGCCAGGGCCACCGGGCTACACATCGGCAGTAACCTGTCTCCTTCGGGGCCAGGCCCCGAGGCGCCCTCGGGACGAGACGGCCAGGCGCCCTGTCCCAGGCGAGGAGTACTGGCTTCCAAGGTCACCACGGCAACGCACCACAGACTGGGCGGCCTCCCTAGCAGACCTGTACTGTTTCCGGGTCAGGAGGTCGGGAGGTCGGCCGGCAGTCCAAGGTGGAGGCGTCGGCAGGTCTGGTTGCTCCCGAGGCCTCTGTGCGCGTGTCCTGCAGACGCCCCGTTCTCTCTGCGTGCTCACGTGCACGTCACTCAGCGTCTGCACATCACTGCCGTCCGCCCCTCTTCTCCTAAGGACGCCAGTCCTCCTGGATCAGGGCCCCACCCTTGCAGCCTCATTTGACACCAGTTACCTCTTTAAAAGCCCCACCTCCAAACACAACCACCGTGGGATTCGGGCTTCGACACAGAACAGTGGGGGGACACCCTTCCGTCCACAGCACAGGGTCACCAGTCGCTGCCCTTGGAGCTGCCCTTGTAGGGCTCTCCGGGGCCACCAGCTCCCACGCCCGCCACGCAGGACTCTCGGTCTGGGACCGGAGCGGGCTTGTCCAGCCTGCGCTCCGCGGTGACAGGAACTCCGCACCCACGCAAACACAGACGTGTGGGGGAGGGCTGGCAACGCCGACGAAGGAGGGTTACCCATCCACCAAAGACGTCCACGTCCTGGTCCCCAGAACCTGGGGGCGTGTGAAGGTACAGGGCACAGGGAGGGAGGGCTGTAGAGGAAGTAACTGCTGTTCATCAGCCGACCTTAAAACAGGGACCATCCGGGACTCTCCGGGTGGGCCCGTGTAATCTCAGGGGTCCTTAAAGGGGGGAGGGGAGGCAGATGAGGAGTGTCAGGGGTGATGTGAGTAGGGCAGGCAGGACACAGATGCCCCGTGACTGGCTTTGCAGATGGAGGTAGGGGCCGTGAGCCGAGGAGTGAGTGTGGCCTCTTCCAGAAGCTGGAAGAGGCAGGGAGACAGCGACGCCCCAGGAGCCTCCGGAAAGGAACGTGGCCCTGCCCACACCTTGATTTCGGCCCTGCGAGACCCGCGTCTGGGTGCGACGGTAAGTTTGCGGCGATGTCTTACGGGAAGTGGATGTGAAGCTGACAAAGGGGAAGGACAGCAGCCCTGGGAGGGGAGCTAGCAGCAGGATCGGAAAGGAGAGACGCCAGGGCACCCCCAACATGGAGCAGAGCCCCCACCGCTCTCCGCGGACGGCGGAGCATCTCACACAGGCCCTCACTTCGCTGAGGGCGATGAACGGGAGTCCAGGCCAACACCCCCCTCAAGACGGCAGGGACCTCCCCACACCCGCTGCTGGGCCCCTAACCTGTGGTGGGGAGGGTAGCACTGGCTCAGGGGACTGTCCCCACCACACCACCAGCCCCTCCGGAGAGCTCAATCAGCATTGCACAAGCTGGTGAACGTTGGAGTAAAACGAGGGTTCTCAAAAAACTATGCAAAAGGAAAGGCAGCCCGAATTCTGTCTGCCCACAGGGATGTTAGTTTGTACCCATGCAGGTCCCTCTCCACCGCATTTTCTGCCTGACACTCTGCAGCTCCTGGTGGCAGTTTAACCCTTCACGCGGTGGCTTCCCTGTGACGTCGGTCACCTTCTCCCTGAACTGCCTCCTTCGCTCCCAGGGCCCTGGTGCACAAGCCAAGGAGCAAGGCAGGAGGGAGGGGGAGAGGGCGGGAGCCCCTGGGAAGCCGGGGTTTCTGCCAGGCCAGGGACCCAGCGGAGCGAGCGCCCTCCAGGCCTGGAGAGCCTGGCAGAAGGCAAGTGCTACCCGTTGTCCCTTCTCCCTCCGAGCCCAGAGCCTGGGACGTGTGCGAGGCACGTCTGGCCCCTGGTGTAAAAATAGACCCGGGGCTGTCAAGCGGCAGCATATTAATGACAATTAACGATTCACTCTAATCCTCCCCAGCTCTCCACAGCATCTGTGACACGTTCCGGGCTGGACACCCTGCCCGCTCCCTCCACCCCTGAGGGTGCGTCCGTATGCCGAGCTGCTCGGGAATGCGGGTCCGGGAGGGAAACGTAATGGGCAGAGGTGCCCGCTACAGAACACCTGCCCGAGGCCGCGGGAGAGGGGCGGCCCCTCCAACGGGGGAGGCTCCTCCCTGCTTTTCCCTGGGACCTGCTCACGACCCCCCGGGCTGGGACCCCGGGCCGTGAAAACCAAGGCCTCTCACATGTGCTCCTGGCATCAGCTGTTGGCATTTCAGGGGCTCAAAGAGCACCCCCTCTTCACCCCTGTTGACTCACGCCCCCTGCTTAGGACCCCAGGCAGCTGCTGCTCCCAGCCCCAGAAAGCCCCCATCCTCCTCAACCTCTCCACTGGGCTGGCAGCCCCTCAGAGACAACGAGTCCCCTTACTGTGTTCCCACAGCACCCTGTGCCCCCCACCAAACTGCACCTCATGGCATGCGTCTGGCCACACCCTCTCCCTGCCTTGACTGTAACAGAGTGTGGCCACCCCAACTCCGCATTCCCCATTCGGTCCCAGCTGCCACCGAAGAGCTGGAGGTGTGCCTGGCCAACCGGCCCCGTACGGGAAGTGCTTGGACGTGCGGCAAACACGGGCTAGGTGCCCGGGAGCTCAGCTCCATCTAATCCTCCCACCGCCCTGGGCTGTGGGTGCTGTTATTTATCAGATTAGGGGGAGAAGACTAAGCTCCTGACGTTGTTCCAGCCCTGCAGCTGCCGGGTCCCCATGCCGAGGTCGCCCCTGGCCTGGGTCTGCCCCTGCCACCACCACCGGGAGGCGCAGACAGAGCAGACCCGGGGTTTGGGAGAGGTGTCTGCAGAGGATGAGGCCTCACACATGTCTGTCTGGGTGACATTTGAGGAACGGGGACAGAGGCTGCAGAAGGTGATTCTGAGAACTGGCCCCAAGGTCTGGGCACCGCGAGGTGGGATGAGAGGCAGAGAGAGCAGAGCATCGCGGAAGCCGGAGGTGAAATGGTTCACGTTCCTCACCAGGGGGCCGGGGCTGCTCTGTGGATCTCGGATCCCAGAGTCAGTGCCTGGGGGGCTCCAGCCCCACCTGCATATTTGCAGCCCACTCACGCCAGGGAGGGGAGAAGCGGCTGGCGGCTCTGCTGGCCTCTGCCTGCACCGTAATGAGCGAGCAGGAGATAAACTTTGCCTCGATAACACGCTACCTCTCCCTGCCAGCTCCATGTGGGATTAAAATCACAATGGGGAGAAGAGAAAGAAAGAAACATTGGATCAGAGAAGCCCCAAAAACCAAGCCCTTTAGAGACAGGTTCCCTCGGAAACCTCTCTGATTCAGCGCTGACCTCGGGCGAGGGCGAAAGCTCTCTCTCTGAGTGAAACAGAAACACACGCACAGTGAGGAAACTGGTGCCGACTCTGTCATGAGCAGGACGTCCGCTACCACTGCCGAAGCTGCTCTGGGTCTCCACGCTGAGAGCCTCAGGGTGGCCCAGGAAATCTCCGTTGCCAAGTCCCCCGCTGGCCTTGGAGGAAAGAACCGGGTTGCTGTCCCCGGCTCAAATGTAACCTCCGAAGTCCTCCTTCTGCAAGCAGGACCTCCCGCAGGGGCCGCCCTGTTGGGCAGTGCCAACACCTAGTGCTGTGGTGTCTGTGCTTCCATTTCAGGGATCCGGGCCGCCGGGAGCATTGCACCTCTCCCCGACCTGCCTCCTCACCTCCTTGGGCCTGGCGGTGGCTCCCTCGGGCACCCAGGCTGAGAAGCACTTTTCCCTTCCATCCTTGCTCTTTCCCAATCACCCCCCCACACCCTGCCCCAACGACATAGAATCACCAGTCCCAGGAGCAGCCTCTTTTTCTTAGACCCAGGCTGCTGTTTCGGAAGAAGTCCCAGCACCCAGCTCTCCCTGAGGCGGGTGGCCCCTTCCGTATGGGAAAGGATGGTGATGTGTGACAAGCCGCCACTCTTTCCACGTAAGCGGGAGCCAGGCATGTCTGAGCAAGCACAGAGACCGGGCACAAAGATGCATTGGATGAGCCTTTGGTTGCACCATACCCTGCATCTGGATCTTCAACGACAAACCCTCTCCCCCCCCTACACACACACACACACACACTCACGCTCGCGCGCACACGCAGCCCTCTCCTCTGTCTGCTGCCCGCTCTGCAGACCATCCAATACCTTCTATCACACCTCACACCATTCTTCCCTCCCCACCAGTCAGCCCTGCACACTTTTCAGAGGTCGGTTAAGCCAATGCTTTGCTCAGACCCTGTCGGTCTGGGCCCTGCACTCTGCCCCCAGAACAGAGGGGATCCCTTTAGCCTGGCATTCGAGACCTTGCCCAAGCGGGCCCCAGCAGATCCTTCCAGCCGTACCTTTCGAGGCACCTACACATCCTCCAGTCACCTGGTCCCTTCCCTGTCCCCTGTGCGCACACCCACACCCCTCCTTTCGGAGCCTCCTCCTCCTACGTCCCCTGCCCAGGCTGTCCTCCCCTGCATCTCTGCCTGTCAAAGCTCACCTCTCCTTCAAAGCCCAGCTCGGGTGTCAGCTCCCACACCAAGCAGCCCACACTTAGCATGGTGCGTGGCAGAAGCAGGACAGTGTCCCATCACCAGCTTGACACAACGTGATGGCTTTGGCTTGGCCACGTCCGTACTGAAAATCCCCGAGTCCTAGCTCGCCCCCGCCCCCACGCCATCCGGGGTGAGGGCCAGTCAGGGGACGAGGTCAGGGGATGCACTGACCACGTCTGGTTTATACACGCTTTAGAAAGTAGACGTGAGTAGAACGGTCTGGTTTTACAGTGCATGGAAATGTTTCACCATCACATCGAAAGCTCCTGGTCTCTGCCAGCCAGCCCCGTGGCAGGCCGTCCACATGCTGTGGACTAAGTGGCTGACACCGGCCACTCCGTTCTGCAAACACGGAGGACACTGTGCCCAGCCTCCCGCCAGTCACCTGGGCCTCCCTCCAGCCTCTCCTCCTGACCCTTCCTCCTTCCGGCCAGGTCCGCGGCTCTGGACAGCCCTCCCCCAGCCTCTGACTTCCCGAACCCTTCCCGCCATTTCTGCCCCATCCACATCTTGCCTCTGTCATCATTTACTTAATGATATCTTTCCTTAAATGGACTTTGCACGCAGATAAACAAATTGAATAAGGGGCCAGGCATGTCTGAGCAAGCACAGAGACCGGGCTCAGTGTGCTATCCACTCACTTTTAAGGAGTGATTGAGGGAAATCAGCCAGTACTGGGGAGCTGTAGCTCCTCACGTAACTCCTCCGACGGAACGCTAGTGTGGCTGGCTGTGTTAGTCGAGTTCTCTAGGGAAATAGAGCGGGTGCCCATGTAGATATAAATAGGGAGAGATACAGATGAGACGTGTTATGTCTGGAGACAGACATGGATGTGAGTAGAGACAGAAACACAGGTGTGGATATAGACCCGAACGACGCAGCCACAGACACGGGGACTTGTCACAGGAACTGCGCACACGCTCATAGAGGCTGCAGACCCAGGACTGGCCGTGGGCAGCTCCAGGCCAAAGGTCTGCAGGCTCCAGACCCCAGGAGAGCTGATGTCTCGGTTCAAGTCCAAGGGCAGGAAAAAGCCAATGTCTTAGCTCAAGGCCACCAGGCAGGAGGACACTCCCTTGTACGAGAGCCAGGATGGGCCTCCTCTGTTCTACTTGTACAGACGTCCCGCTGCCCGAGTGGGCCCGCCTGCAGTGGGCAGAGCCACCTGCCTCACTCGGCCCACTGACACAAATGGTCACCTCACCCAGAGACAGCCTCGCAGACGCTCAGAGTGACGTCTGACCCGACGACTGGGCCCTCTGCGGCCCCATCAGGGTGATGTGCATGGGTCACCACCATGCTTGCTACAAAGAGCAGGTAACAACGATGAATACCTAACAACAGGGTCTCAGTCCAGCTCAGTCCTGTAGTCCGTCTCAGGCTCTGGGCCTGCTGCTGGCTTTCCATTCTCTGTCTGGGAGGGAAATCAGCCAGTACTGGGGAGCTGTTAAAAGTGAGTGGATAGCACACTGAGACTTGCACCTTAAAATAATACTGAGGACCCCTGGCTGGTGTGGCTTGGTGGATTCCATGCCGGCCCGAGAACCAGAGGGTCGCCAGTTCGATTCCCAGTCAGGGCACATGCCTGGGTTGTGAGCCAGGTCCCCAGCAGTGGGGTGCAAGAAGTAACCACACATTGATGTTTCTCTCCCTCCCTCCCCATCTCTCTAAAAATAAATAAATAAACTCTTTTAAAAAATAATCATCAGGAGTGCCCACCAGCGATCTACGCCCACTCAGGGGCTGCCCAGCGAGACCACAGGCTTCGGCCAGAGAAGAGCACATCCCAGTGACCACTATGTCTCCGAGGCGATCCGCCCATAGGAGCCACTTAATAATAACGTGGCAAACGACTGGAGCACGGCCAGGAACATTCTCTGACCCAGCGGGCGGTTTCTGCCAGAGGCGGGCCAGCACAGCTGAGGAGGTGGAACCAGAACGCAGACCACACCAAAGGTTCCCTCTGCCCGAGAGCGGCTGTGGCACTTGGGGGCAGGGCTGCGTCTGCGGGGATTAAAACATTCAACAGCCCCAGGGCCAAACTCAAGACCTTCTGAGGCTCTAGACCCTGTCCCACGTCACCCGAAACACCAAGATGTATTTTCTCAGAAATAACACTGAATGTTGACATCTGAACAGGGATTAAGGCTGAGTGTATACAAAACACAGTGTATTAGAAACACGGGAGCGGGGGAGAGAGTGAGAAGGAGGAAGAGAGAAGGGAAGGAAGGGATGGAAAAATGGGGAAAGCAGAAGCAAGGGGGAGAGAGAAAGAAAAAGGGCTTGAGATCTGATGGCAGCTCTTCCTGGCGGTGACTCCCCCTCTGTAAACGAAACAAGTGAGTCTGAGATCCTTGATTGGTGCTCAGAGCTTTGGGCTGTTTGCACCTAAATCTAGCCCCCAAGACCACCCTGCGCCTGCAGGTCCCCACATCCCAGGCACGCCTGCGACTGTCCAGGGGCGGCTTTACCTGTTGGGGCCTTAATTTCCCTCAGGACTCCCCGGGCTGGGAGAATCCTCAACCGCAGACACAGAGGTCTGGGAACTGTTTCCAGATTCCCATGAAAGCCTCACAGGCATCATCTATTTCCTGCGACAAAACCTACGAAATCCCTCGCAGTCCCGTCGTGGGGTCCTCCCTCTAAAGATGCATTTCACTTTCCCGAGCTTCTTGCCACGGGACACCACGAGCCTGTGTGGCGACACTTAAAATGCATGTGAACATACATCACCAATGCCAGGCACACAGGGAGCCTTGAGAGGCACCCAAGGACCGGTCAGCGGATGAGCGGGCGTGCGGGTGCGTGACAAAGGCAGTGCCACACTGCTCTCATTCCACCCTTTGTTGTTCATCTCACAGAGGAATCAAAAGGATGCAAATCTCTTCATCATAAGTACACTAGGTGGATTATGTGGAAGAAAGAAGTCACGCAAAACAAGTGAGGAAATAATGAAGGGGGTGCGCAGCAGCAGAGGTTGGGGAGCCTCTGAGAGAGCATGTCCGCGTCTGTGCATGCACCCAAAGCCCAAGCGGCCCGGGCCTCACCGGGGAAGCAGGGCCCTGGAGACTCCGTCTGCTGCCAGGCCACCAGCCCCCCAGGCTGTGCTTCTCGAGGGGGGGTCTGGAGGCCACCGGTGTCCGAAGCCACCAAGCCTGTAGCCCCAGCTTTCACCAGCGGCCTTCCCCATGTCTTTATTTCCACCGTCCAGGGCACCGTGACATGACCCGCGTCATTTAGGGTATGCTGAAGCGGCCCCACCAGCCAGGGGGCGATGGTAGAAAAGGGTCTGCCCCTGTTGGGGCCTCCGCATCCTCCGCTGTCCTATTCTGTGACCCTAAAGGATAGTCTGCACACGGCAGGTGGGACGTGAGGGTCCCCCTGGGGTAAGGGAGGGCTCCTGCCCCGGACAGAGGGGTCTCCTCCCAGGATGATCGGAGCCCGAGCAGACTAAGGACGGCACAGACGACCTTTTTGTAGCCAGCTGGAGGGAAGGTAGGGACAGCAGGGAAAAATTCAGTCTGTGTGACATGCAGATGCCCAGGTCCCGCCCAGACCCAGAGAACGCAGACTACCTGAGACTAGGCCTGGGCTCCACACTTCTAGGAAGTGCTTTGGGTCATTCTTAAGCACACTCAAGTCTGAGGACCACCGCCCCAGGGGTTCCTGGGCAAATCCCATTCCAGCCACCTGCTGCCTAGAGCCGTCCCTTCCCCTGGCCCCAGCTGTGAGGGCTCGTCCCTCACCTGGGACCCATAAACACCATGCTGCAGAGAAGATGAAGTGACAACGGGGCATGAATGACGCTCCCCTGCCGTCCCCTAAGGAAGGCCCCGGCCTCAGGGACCGCTCACGGGGCATTTCAATAAACTCCAACTGGCCCTTTATCAGATGGTCCAGTCAATTAGAACTTCATCAGGAATCAATTTGTAAGGCCCAGCTGAGAGGTAACTATAGATCAGGGCTATGGCAACGGATGATCCCGCTAATGGAATATTCCATTGATTAATTGAGTATTTAAATCTTCCAGAGCGCGGCCACGCCGGTCGCCGGGTGGAAGGGTGTGGAGAACACCTCCGTCACAGAAGAAATGACGGCTCGTCCTCCATTCACCAGCTCTCAGCAGAAGAGAAGGTCTGGGACGGGGGTAAACGGGGACTCAATGGTAAGGAAAAATGTATAAATAATAAAGAGTATATATTTTGTAAGAAAAAGAGCAGGTCTGTCTTGGGTCCTTAGAGGGCTGGATCGAGGTGAGCTGCTCAACACAGTGCAGGCACCGCCCACCAGCCGACTGAGCCAATCAGGGAAGACCGCCTCAAATTCCCCCCTTTCCCTGCAGAGCCGTGAGCTGAGCGTCTCCAGGAGACACTGATGCGCCTGCTCCTCTTCTCACGCTTCCCAGTAACCTGGAGACCCTTCGAGCACGGGTCCCTGTCTGCTCCAGCAGGTCGGGGGCCTGAGAACCTGCATTTCTAGCAGGATGCACCCCCGCCCCCGTGCAGCTGGGGCCACGCCTGAGTGGCCCTTCTCTCCAATGAACAAACCTGCGTTTTCACGGGCGGTGAAGAGAGCAAAGAGGACCTGACGCCTCTCTGCGTGATGCTGGAGCCTGAAATTTTGAAACGTGCAGGACGAGTGCCTGTGCGGCACCGACCGCGGCTGCGCTGACAATACATTTACGGCCAGGTGGGTGCGAAGGTGGGTGCGTGCCGCACATCTCACAGGGGCCCTTCACGGAGAGTGACACTGTGTCTGCGGCCTACGCCCTGCCTCCAGGTCTCAGCTCTGCACCTCCGGATGAGCACCCTGGCTCCTCGGGGCCTGGGTGTCCTTGTCCTGGTGCCACCCGTCCCCGAGTCATCCATGGGCTGCAAGTCACAAAGCACGCGAAGCACTTAATGCGAGTGACACTTGGCACGTAGCAAAAATGCAGTTGTCGGAAGCTATTGCTCTTATTACTCAGATACCCAACACCTAAAAAGGTCTCAGAAGTCCAGTTCCCTTGGGGAAAAGAGGGCTGTGAATGCTATTTGCTGAGAAGCAGAGGTGTCTGCTTACAGGGCAGGAAAGGGAAGGGAAAGGCCCTCGCTCCTTGCATCTTCCCCGGAAGCCACAGGGCACCTTGACCTTGGGACTGGGAAGTTTATGACCTGGGACCTTCCCAGGGGCGTAACCACATTTCCCCAAGTGGCTGACAGACTGTGAGGGAAAGGAAAAGAAGAAAGGAAATTGGCATTACATGCGATGCTTTTTTTTTTTCCATACACGATCTCATTTAATCTTTACTAAAACCTGGAGGGTTGCGGAGAATCATCCCCATTTTTCAGGTGGAGAAACCGAGGCCCAGGGAAGGGAAGAATCTGCTCCAGACCGGCCGGCGGGCTGGAACTGGAGCCCGGGTTTGCGCACCTCCCTCCCCACCTCACTGTGTCCCAGTTCCAGGCGTCTGTGCAGGTGAAGAGGTGTCAGGTTGTAGGTGGTGCTGCACTGTCACAAGGCACAGAGCTGTGTGGGGGTGTGTACGTGCCACACAGGCAGATGTAGGCCATCTGTATTCAAAGTGTGCTGGGGCAAGCTATTCTGGTCGCTCGGAGTTCAACCTATCCCCCTGAGGACTTCTTAACACCGGGGTCTGCTCTTTCCCTGACAAATACGGATTGCTTCATCGGCCCTTAAAATTTTCATTTGAGTGACCTACAAAGCACAGAGAATGACAGCAGTTCTTGAATTATTTTAGTCTGTAAACCACCTCGACGGGGGAAAAGAGCCCACCGTCTGCCTATCTGGAGAACTCCTGCAAGGAACACCATCAGCAGAATTAATGGGAAGACGGCCCTGCTTTTGCTCAAACACCAGTGGCGATGTCTAATTTCTAGGAAACTCCAGAGGTCAACGACTCGTCCGGGTCACACCCAATGAGACCCTCGATCACCTTGGGGAAATGAGTCCTACAAGGGACGCACCCATCAACACCCGGGCCCCCCAGGCACCCGCCACCAGTCTCAAGGTGCTGTCTGTCTCCCTCGCCTTGGAAGGCGAGAGCAGGTCTAGGGAAGCTGCTCAGACAGCTCTGTCCGCCGCAGCCCCAGCTTTCACGAGCGGCCTTCCCGTGTCTTTATTTCCACCGTTTGGGGCACCGTGACATGACCCACGTCACTTAGGGTACGCTGAAGCGGCCCCACCAGCCAGGGGGCGATGGTAGAAAAGGGTCTGCCCCTGTTGGGGCCTCCGCATCCTCCTCTGTCCTATTCTGTGACCCTAAAGGATAGTCTGCACGTGGCAGGTGGGACGTGAGGGTCCCCCTGGGGTAAGGGAGGGCTCCTGCCCCAGACAGAGGGGTCTCCTCCCAGGGTGATCGGAGCCCGAGCAGACTAAGGACGGCACAGACAACCTTTCTGTAGCCAGCTGGAGGGAAGGTAGGGACAGCAGGGGAAAATTCAGAAAGCAAAGATCAGAATTCAGCCCATGGCCTCAGACATAGCCCCGCTGAGCCCCTTCAGATGCCCCCATGTCCTGTGTGGGTTCTCAACCTTCATGGCTGCAGGGTCGCCCGGCCAGGCCTTGACCTGGGAAGGACCAGCAGCACATGGCTTATTAGGATCTCTGCTCTGCTGTTACAGGAAGGACGGTTAGAGGTGGTCCAGGACTCGAACGCCATCTTCTCGGTGGGCATGGGTCAGCGTAGCTACCCGGGCAGATTCAAGAGAGTGATATTCCACCCTTCCTGCCCAGCACAGTGGTAGTGACCTTGTACCCTGTGGCTGGTTCTTGAACCCACTCCAGTTTTCATCCAGATCTGCGGCCGAGCCTGGCCCTCTAAGGCTAAGCTATTTTTTATCCACCCCTGACCCACCACAAGGTGGTAGTGGAAGAGCTGGAACTAGTACCTGACTCCTAACGCAGCACTCCCTTCCCCCACCACATAGCTCCACACACTCCTGGCGGCAGATCGGAGGATGTATTTATACAAAGTGCAATGCTTTGGGCTGCATGTAACAGAACACCCAAAGAACATTAATCAAGAAGGGCATTCAATTACCTACTCTAATAAACTACAGAAGCATGAAAGTTCAAAGGTCTCTCTAGTGGTTTGACAATGTCACAGGGGAACAAGCCTCTTTCTTCCCTTCTACTCTCCCATTATCCTCAGTTTTCTTCTGGCTCGTCTCCTCATGGTCCCAAGGTGACTGCTGTGGTTCCAGGCATCACGTCCTCACACAACCATATTTGTGATAAGAAGGAGAAGGGGGTTTCTCCTCATATGTCTCTTTTTATCCGGGAGGAAAACGTTTCTCAGGAAGCCCTCTACACGCTTCCTCTTAGGTCCCATTGTCAAAGAGTAGATCCCACTGTCCACACTCTTCATGCAGGGGCACCTGGGACAACAAGTACATCACAGTGACACCTAGGGTGGAAGACTAGCTCTACCATCAAAGGGAAATGTGGGGCATAGAGAGGTCTGTCTGCTGGGCCACCAGCAGACGGGCAAGATGACTGTCCATCCGGGTAAAGCCGAGGTGTGCGAAACTCCTTCCCAAGTGTGTCTGGAGTTCTGTGATGACGTGAATGTTGGAGAGAAAGTTTTGATGCAAGAGAGGAAAGCCCATTCCAGGCACAAAGCTGAACCACATGGCAGGCAGGCCCCACAGGCCCACAGTGCGAGGCCCACAGAAGCAGGGGCTCAGTGAGGGCGCACAGGGAGGGGGCGAGTGCTGGTGGAGAGAGCTGAAGAAGGGCCTGGTCGTCAGAACAATCGGAAGCCACTGCAGAGCCTTCCACACTGCCCCGTCTGTGAGACTCTCCCCCGCCCTCGGCTCTCCCACCCCCTCTCACCAGGCAGGCTTGGGAGTGCGGACGGGGTGGAAATGTCCCTGACCCCAGCCCATCGAACCTCTGTGTGAACAAGCTGTTGTAACCACGGAGACTGGGTTCTGTTTTCCCATCCCTTCTCCCTCATTCCACCCTTCACCTTCAGCCACAGCAGGGCAGAACTCACAAACAAGAGAGCCCGGGGAAGAGCAGGGGACAGACCAATGCAGACCCCGAGGAAGAAACTGAGGGCATGGCCTGTCCAGGAAGACCTGCCCCACCCACAGCAGAGTCTGCAGGAGCAAACAAAGTAGCCAAGGGCTCGGCCAGGGAAAGCTCGCTGGCCCCCTGAGGGCCTGCCGTGCGCCACGCAGTGGGCGGGTGTCAGTGCATGCAGAGTGGTATGACCACGAGGCCCCGGTACAGAACCTGACACGAGCCACCTTCTTCACGGTCCCGCTGACCCCAGTAAAGGATACAAAGACATCCCTTCCTTTCTCCCCCAAGAAGGGTCGGTGGGTTTGGAAAAGCAGCAAGCGGCCCTGAGTGTCAGGATGGGGCCGAGGGCCAGTGGTGTGCTGCGTGCACAGGCGTGTGGCTCACCAGAGAACTGCACGCGGACACCAAGGAGCCGTGGGCCATGGAGTTTCCAGGGCTCCACGGGCTGCCACCCGAACGCCAGAGTGGCCCAAAGCAGCTGCCAAACCACTCGGGGTCGGAGCTGAGATGACAGCCCGCCCACGTCCCCCGAGCTGGACCTGACTCGGTTCTCTCCGGTCACCAGCCCTGGGCTCCGGCAATCCGCACGTCCTCACGCCGCCCTGGGAAGGTGCCCCCCTCCCCCTCCCCGGGGCCGCACAGCCACGGCCCGTCCACACCAGCAGCGACCCTGGCTCTGTGTGCGAGATCCCCATCACCCCCTGGACGCCTCGCAGCAGCAGCCCATCCCTCCAGTGTGCAGAGGAGAGACATCAGGGGACCCTCCCAGGGCCCACGGCGGATGCGTGGCTGACCTTGGATGTGGTGTCTGATCGTGCTGACGTCAAAGCGCTTACGTGGGGCGAGGGCCCCGTTTTCCCCGGGGACAGGGTGGACGTTCTCAGGGCGCCCGAGAGTAATAGAAGACAGCTGCGTTGCCCACATGCGTCTGGTACATTTTTGTAGCATGAGAAGCTCTCTTCCCCCACGGCAGCCACTTGGGGCTGCGGGCTGCTGCCCTCGTGGTCCGGGACCACAGCAGTCTCCACCGGGCAGGGCCGCCTCCCCACGCCCTGCTGCGACCTCTCCGTGTTAATGAACCCTGGAGCCCGCTCAGTTCTCCCCAGCTTCCGGTTTACTTTTCCAAAGAGCACAATAAGCACAATTGATTTTAAAATTTAAAAAAAAAAAAAAACACCTCTGGCTTATGCACAGAGACATTAGTCAGAAAGCTTAAAAATGATGAGGAGGCATTATTTCCCATTATCCTTACTTTGTAACGTTGCAGCCAGAACACCGCAAGACCAGGGCGGACACACCCGTGTGGGCAGCAGCTCCAGGTGGGCCTCGCGAGGGACAGTGTCGGGGTGTCCTTGGCGCAGGGCAGACGCGCACCACGGGACGGAGACGTCCAAGTCAGCAGAGCCGGGAGAGGCCTCTGCCCTGCCCGGTGGGCCACTTCGCTGGCCAGCGGGGGGAAGTGACGGGGGCTCCGTCCCAAGGGGAAGAAACCTTGGGGATTTGGGAGTCCGTGAGCCAAGAGCTACACCAGCGTCTAGAGGAAATTCTGTCAAAAAAGGCAATTTGGCCTCTCTGCTGGGGTGAAGCAGTATTTTCTGCATCCAAATGCCCCACTGGGGATGAAGCCTGCGTTTTTCCACATTTTCTGGTGAGACGCATGGTGGAAAGGCTCCCTGAGAGGAACGGACAAGCACCCCTGGAAGCGTGCGTGAGTGGCCCTCGTCCTGAAAGGGGATTGAGGGCGTGTCCAGGCAGAGAGGGAGCTCCAGTGACAGGGTGGGCGAAGGTGGACGTCGGGGGGGGGCGGGGGCTGCAGACAGTCGCTAAGGGGAGGGAATGTGACCGAGGCCTCCATCCAAGGCGGCAGCACATGTCAGCCCCGACTGTGACCCCACACAGCTATGTGGGTGCAGGCACGTCCAGAGACACCCGCCCAGGATGCAGCGCTCCTGGCCCTGGACCCCGCGTGAAGGGACGTGGTGTCTGGGAGAGGAGATGCAGGCCGGGGGGCAGGGGGGGCGGGGAGGCTGGGGGGCAGGACTCCGAGCTACAGTGCAGGCAGTTGTCATCCTTCCTCGTTCTGGGCTCCCGCCGTCAGTCCGATTGCAGTTACAACAGTGCACGCCACCGCTTAGCAATGGCCTGGGTCTCCGTCTGCCAGACCAGCGCCTGGGGAGTAGGGTTCCCATCCTCCATGGCCCAGGAGCACAGCTGTCTCCAGGGCCAGCAGGGGGCAATGGGAGGTGCCAGAGGGGTCAACCAGAGGCCAGCGGTCCCCCGGGGGCTAGCTTTGGCACCTCTGAGCTCACCAGAACCCAGGATCTTGCCTTGTACCGAGGGGCTCAGAAACGGGAACTGATAGCACATGGAGAGACAGCCTGTCACTCAGAGCCAAGGGACACCGGTCACGTCCTTCACGTGGACATTCCAACTGGACTCGAACTTATTCCTGTACGCCGAAAACCACGTGAACACAATGGCCAGGCAGACTCGGGGGCTGTGCAAGCGGGGCCGCCCCTCCTGGGTAAGGCCTTCCCATCAGCAGTCAAACACGCTTGGGTCCCTCTCCTCTGAGAAGAATAGCAGGCACGATCTAACCCCCACACCCCACACCCGCCTCCAGCTGCTGCCTCTCCGCCCCCTCCTCCCCTTCGGGAGCAGAGTCCGACAGCACAAAGACTTTGTCACTGTGGTCACCTCTGCTTTGTCCCATTACCCACTTCAGGGGGGCTTCTGCCCAACAGTGAGTGGCATTCAAGACGTCTAGTGGCCAACACGGCCTGGAAACCAACCAACAAACCACAGGGCCTGGCTGGGTCCTGAAGACGCCCAGCCGACTGGGAGGTGGCCTAGCTACTGGACCGTGGGCAGGTCAACCAGTGAGCCAGTGAAAGGACCAGTGGGCTGGGGTAGTAACTCTACCGATCAACACATAAGGATCTCAATGGTCTAATCTCCTGCCCGGCACTGTCTCCATCGCCAGCCTTGCCCCATCGCTCCACATAAACAAGGTCAAACAAGGTCACCAGCGACGTCCATGTTGCTCCGTCGAGTAAGGATGCTTTTCGGTCCTCGTCTTACTTGACCTCTCAGCTGTGCCTGCCGCTCCTGACCCCTCCCTTCTTCTCGAAACACTCCTTTCTCCTGTCTCTCTTGGCCTCCAACTTCCCTGAGTTTCTCTTACGCTTCTGGCGACCCTTTTCTCAATCCCCTCTGGCAGCCCAGCCCATCCCATCCAGCTGTTAAATTTTGTAACTCCTAGAGGCTCAGTCTCAAGCTATCTCCTCTTTCAACACTACTCTTTCTCCCTCAGCCACTGCACCCACTCCTGTGTACCCAATATCAATGTTCCCACCAGTTAAGGCCCATTTTCTACCAGCCACCCAGGACTTTCCTCGGAGCATCCATTCTAAACACGTGAATGTCTCGGAAGCACTTCAGGAGAAAATCTTTAGGAAATGCGTATCTGATAAAGTACTGGTACACAGATTACACATTTTAAAATTCTCAAAAGTTGATAATAAAAAAAACAAACCCAATTTTTAAATGGGCAAAGGAGTCCAACAGATGCTTTAACTGGGAAGATATACAGATGGCACGTGAGCCCGCAAAAAGATGCTCCGTGTCATGAGTCAGTAGGGAAATGCACAGTAAAATCACTACGTACCTATTAAAACGGCTAAAATAAAAAAACAACGCCAACACCCGGTGCTGGCAAGGACGCGGAGCCGCTGGAACGCTTGCGCACTGCTGGTAAGGAGTGCGAACAGCGCGGCCACTTGGGAAAACCGCTGGGCAGCGTCTCATCAAGTCACACACACACTCACCATTTGACCCAGAGATCCCACTCTATTTGCTCCCACTATGCATTCAGGAGAAGTAAAAACGTATGTGAACACAGAAACCTGTACGTGAACATCGATTATGGCTTTATTCATAACTGCCCAATGATAGAAACAACTCAGGAGCCCCTCAGCTGTGAATGAGCAAGCAAACTGGTACCTCCACGACAGAGAGCGACACCGGGCAGACAGGAGGAGGGACTGACGCACGGAACAATGGAGAGGAACCTCAGACGCGCTGCGGCACGTGACAGAAGCCAGACGTAAAAGGCCCCAGGCTGCATGGGTCCGTGTAAATGACGTCTGGAAAAGGCCGAGCTACAGCAATGGAAAACACATGGATTGTTGTCGAGGACCTTGGGGAGGGGGGGCGGAGCCCCTCTGGGGTGATACGAAGCAGGGCTGGCCACACCACCTGCAGAGCCCAGTGAGGAATAAAAAACGGAGACGGTGAAAGGAAAGTAGGAGGCCGAGCTCAGGGCCCTTCTGGGCGCTGGGACTTTCACAGCGACCCAGGCCACGTGCCTGGGAGGCCGGCCCTGGATGGAAATACTCTATTTATTTCTTGTGGTGGTGGTTGCACAGTGCTTTGCATTTGTCAAAACTCACAGGACCATGCACTGCAAAGGATGGATGTCACTGCGTGTAAATTAAAACCTCAGTCAGCCTGACATTAAAAACAAAACCAAAACAAAACAAAACCTGCGTCTTGTCATGAGGCAAGCTCACACCACCGCAGGTGGAGGTGCACCCTCCAGGAGAAACGCCTGGACTCTTCGAACCACATGTGAAGGTCAGGGGAACGCAGAGAACGCTCCAGGCAGGAGAGAAATGGAACAGCATGGCAGCCGAATGCAGTGCGTGGGTCCCAGGCCAGGAAGTGCTGGAGCCATGGCTGGAACCCAGGGCTCAGGGCATCTGAGTGCTGCTCCTACACCCCAATAGCTTCAAACACACTCCCCTGGTGGGTGGGGTGCGGTCCTACAGGGGAGAGGTAGGAGCTAAACAGTGTGAGGGCACCAGCCTAGGAGCCAGGCCTACCCCCCAACAAATGCTGCTCCCAGCTCCCGAGAGATAGCAGCTCGGGGCCAGTGACCCTGTCAGGCTGAATTTGATTTTCTCCTGTGTCACACCAGGCCCCGATTCACCGGTTCGCTTGTTGGAAGGATGGAAATAGAAGTCATGGTGTCTGGCATATAGGAAAAAAAACATCGCTAGATAAATGTGAGTCACTATGATTTTCTTTATGACAGTAAGGAGGATGACGTGAATGAAATATCGCTGGCATTCCTGGGCTTTCAGGAAGGGGGGGGAGGCCGGGACCGGGCCGCCCTCGCCACGGCGGGTGCAGGAGCGCCGGAGGCTCTCGGATCCGAGCACTGTGTTTCCAACTGCCTCCCGACAACCCTGTGGAGACGACTCATCTCCATCATCCCCGTCTCCTCTCCCATTAACACCTCGCCCTCCCCGCAATCAGGCTGCAAAAAAAAACACACTCATCTACTTTACTCCTCTTCTCCAAGAACAACCTTCGGGTTTCACTTATCTTTCCTAACGCACTTTGGTTTTTATTCCATTAACCTGTTTTTGTCTCCGTGAATACTGTCTCCTCATTTCCTGTGCGCTTACTCAGTGGTTCCTTCCTCATGCCTTAAAACGATCACCTAACAGCACCGCCGTTTTTGTGGAAGGGGGGGTCTTTCTTCATTAATAATGAATGCATTTTAAGGCTATCAATTTTCCTCTGAAAACAGCTTTCACTGCGACAGACAGACTTGACAACTTATACCCTCTCTGAAGGATTTCTGAACACAAGTCAACTAAACTTAGGCCTTGTAAAAAACGATCGCAAATTCAAAATTAATGAGACGCACAGCCGACGGGCTAATACTTGCCTCTGCGTCCTTCCGCTGTTTCTTCCCCCACCCCCCACCCAGCCCCCTGCGCCCAGGCCTGCATCCTCTCTCCTCGAACCTGCACGCCAGCCCCTAGTCAGCTCCCTGCCTCCAGCCCTTTCCCCACACCTATCCAACTCACAAATTTGGCCTCACAGCTCCCCCACCTCACCCCGGCCAGAGCTTTCTGGCCCCAGGATGGTTTTTTGCATGGCAGATGGGACCGGGTCTGAACTCCTGCCGGTCTCCACCCCGCTGCTCCCCATATCCACCCCACCCTGCCAGCTCCAGCAGGGCCACACCCCACCTTGCCTTAAAACCTCATCCCTTTTCCCGCTGTCCTGCCACCGTGCTCACCACGTCCACCCTTCTAGCCCCTGCTCTGCAACCTTTTCATCTGAGCCTGAGAGCCACTGGCTTCTGCCAGTTTCCTTGGCACCCTCCCCGCCACCTGGCAAAGCGCCTCCCAGCTCTCCCACAGCCACCTGGACCTCATGGCCCGTCCCCTTCCCTAACCGCAGTGCATGTGATAACCTGCTGGCTCGTGTACCTGTCACTTCACTGTGGGCCACAGACAAGGTTTTCTGGAACTGGAGCCCCCAGCCCCTCACTCAGGGGCTGAACTTGAACCCGTCTGACCCTCATCTCCGAGCCACCGGCCTTGGAAGTTTCCCACTCGGGCTCTGCAAAGCACACCTGCACAGGTGCCAGGGGCAGATGCGGGTCCCCTTCGGAGCCCCAGGCACGGGCTCCTCAGCAGTGAAGGGCAGCAGGTGGGCCCCTCCGGCCCCCATTATACCCCCCCAGCCCCAGGGCTCAATGGGAGGCAGGCCTCGGCCCTCCGGTGGGGACAGGTAAAGCTGGTTAGCAGGCCTCATCTTAGTGGGCACTTTTTATCAGGCACGAACACTGCACGGGGTGCCTCATTCCGTCCCACAGGGCACTGCTCCCGCTTTCCGTAGCAGGAAATGGAGGCCCAGAGCCGTGGTTCTCAGACTCTCCTGTGTGCACGGGGGCCTGGGGGCCTGGCTGGGGGCACTCTCTGACTCAGCCAGGGCTGTGACCCGAGAGGCCGCTTCTCTAACAAGCTTCCTGGTTCCTGGTCACACCGGTCTGCCGCGCACCTCACTTTGAGCAGCAAAGGCTCGGAGAGCTGGGCAGAGGCACCTGGCCTCGTACCCCTCGACCTCTAGGTCAGCACTAACAGAACGTTTCCGTGGGGATGAAACGTCCATAGTCTGCATCGTCTGATATGCCGGCCACATGTAGTCAGAGTGACTGAGGAACTGAATTTTTCCATTTTTATTTCATTATGATTCACTTAAATTCAAATTTTAATAGCCACAGATGTCCAGTGGCGGCTCCCACGCTGGGTCAGAGCGGACGGAGCTGAGGGCAGGACAGGGCTGAAGGACCAGCCCATCCCTCCCCAGCAGACGGTCCGGAGCTCAGGCCTGGAGGGCTCCCGGTGATGGGCGTTCAGCCCAGGTGCAGGGCCCCCCTGAGTTGCCAGCTGGCTGCGGAGAACAGGGAAGGGGCTGGGGCTGACCATCCGGTCACCGGGAGGGGAAGCACGTTGCACTTCCATGAAGTCACCCCCCTCCCCGAGTGCTCCCTGGAGGAAGGGGAGGTCAGCAGCTGTCACATTGGGTTCAGGCTGGGGACAGGACCGTCACTACACACTCCCCGTGTGCCAGGCACTACTGAAAGCACAGCGCGTATTGGTTCATTTCGATCGACAATTTTACAGATGAGGCTCGGAGAGGTTAAAGAACTTGCCTGGGGTCACACAGCTTGTGAGTGCCAGAGTCGGGATCCAAAGTCTGGAAGTCTGGCTCCAGGCCTTCACCACTGACCACCTGCTAAACCTCACTTGAAAATGATTGTGTTGCAGAAAGTCCAGGACCTCCGATATCCCAGGGTTCCCCGGGGCTCTTGTACCGTTTGGTCTAGGGACATGGCAGGTCCTAGAGACGAGTTCTCAGGGCTGAGGCTGTTATCACCATCACCATCATCTTCTAGACCCCAAGAGCCTGAGCCTGGGGAGCCTGGGCAAGCCGTCCTCTCCTCCTCCCCCCCGCCCCCCACACTGGCCCCAGCCCTGTGTTATTGGCCACAGGAGTGCTCCAGCCTCACCCAGCTACCCGCCAGTTGCAACAAGGGCCCCAGCGGAGAAAGGAGGAGGGCCAGGTGAGGCAGAATCCGCGGAGGAGAAGACCCCCGTTTGCACCAGCAGGGCACCCCAGCATGCAGGTCAGACAGAGGCTCAGCCTCGGGCCTGCCTGGCAGCCCAGCTCAGGCAGCTGCTGGCCCTTTAAATGGACGCAGCTCCCACCGGGCACTCTTAAAGCGCACTTCATTCATGAATTAAGTCCCTGACATCCCATATCTGTATGATCAATATGTTTGTTTATTAGCAGCAGCTGCTGTGTTTTAGCGAAGGTGGTGGGCCCCGGCGAGAGGGCCGCTCGGTAACCACAGAGCAGGGCCTGGGACAGGGAGAAGAAAGGCCTCCCGCTGGCCGGTGGGAGCTGGGGCTGGATAGGGTTTCATGGTAATGGCCCTTTAATTGAAATCACTGCTTCAGTAGGACCTCGGGGTAGGGGGCTGTGCTGATGGCTCCTCTCGCCCCCCTTCAAGGGGTCCATTAACTCGTGGGTGTGCTCCCAGCTCTGGGCTAGGAGAGCAGCAGCAGCTGGAGGGGGCGGGGGCTGAGGCTGCCGTGGGCAGCCCATCAGCGGCAGAGCAGCTGTTGCGTACCGAGCTGCGGAGAGAGTGGGGCTCAAGCATCGGCCACTCTCAGAGGCAGCACGGCCTGCTGACGGGGCCTCCCTGGCCGGGCCCCAAACCCGAGCGCGGCCGGCTTGTCCCCACCCGGGGTTCACGTCGCCTCAGTGACTCAGGAACCCCGTGCCTAGGCCGACTTGTTATTCCAGAAGTGGAAAGAAAAGACGCGTCATTTTCCAGTTCTGATATCTGATATCTGGTCTGTGCTGATGATTCAGGAGCCCTGCCCCTTGTCCGCCCGGGGTGCTGGGGGTGCAGGGAGCAACCCCGGAATCTCGACTTCGCTCACTCGTTCACACGTCTGGGGAACAGTCGGTGAGCAGCTTCTCCAGGTTGGGAACCATGCCGGGTTCTGGAAGCACAAAGAAAAAAGAGCGTAGTCTTGCCCTGGAGGGATTTACAGCCTTATTAGGCAAAGCACACAAACATTGACAATGCAAGAAATTAGTGGCTTTATTGGGAATGTGTGTGGTTTAGTGGAGGTGCTAAGTCAGGGAGCTGGGACCTGGGGAGGTGGCATTGGATGTGAGGGGATCTGTCCTAAGCTTTTAAGCCAGTACATGTCCAGGGCCATAAGGTTCTCCCATTTCTCCCAGATGCCCTGTGCAGTCTGCACTGGCAGGCCCCCTCCACACCCCAAAACATGCACCAGAGCCCAGCGGGCTGTGCAGTGGCTCCCGACTGCGGGGGCGCCTTGCCTGCAAGGGACGCTCGGCAAGGTCTAGAGGCACTTGTGGTTGTCACAGGGGCGGGGTAGGTAGGGGCCAGGGCTGCCGCCAAACACCCTGCAATGTGGGGGACGGCCCCCGATGACAAAAAAGGATCTGGTTCCGCATGTCAACAACGCCAAAGCTGAGAAACCCTGGGCTTGGCGACGTCTCCATATTTTATCCCAACTGTGATGCAAACACAGGCGTCTTTGCCATTTCTGCCTCAGTTTAGGATCCGCCAGCCACACCTAATTCCCACGTGCAGCCAGCGCTACCAATGGCTGGTCCATCGCCTATCCCACCATTTACAGGGTCACCCTGGCCTTTGGGGTGTGAGGTTGGGTACCATTTGCTGTGACAGGACTCTGGCTATTTCCACTTCAGCCTGTAATCTTGGGGCTACCTCTTGAAAGGGGTTCTCGTGGGGTCACCCCATTTTCCTAAACACACATTCACTACTGCCTCCCCTCCTCCCCTCCTCCTGCCTCCACCCCATATCCAGCTTGAAGTGTGGACACAGGGCTGGGACCACTGTTCCTCACCTCTCTCACCAAAATCCATCCTCCCAAAGGTCTCGTCCTTCAGCCCTACAACTCACTTGGCCTACAACACAGGTGGTCTAGCACACAGAAAGGCATCAGGTGAATAGGGGTGACCAGCTCCCCACCCCACATCTGCCAGCACGTGGCTCAGGGTACTGACCCAAGGCTACACCTTCACCCAAAAATTTTGAGTCACTTTCAGGACCTGTCTCCTTAAGACGGCGTCCTATCAAAGGGGCTGAGAGAGCCCATCCTCCTGATGACCAGTGCACGATGCTCAGTAAAGAATCTTAGGTTATCAACTTCCTGCCCCCTGGCCAACTTCCAGGAGGCTATAGAAAATGTCAGTTGTTATACTCAAAACTTCTAAACCAGAAATGACAAGTAGCCACCTCCAGTAAATGCAGGGTAGCTGCCCTCAGCAATGTGCTGGGAAGGATTCTGGGGCAGGAAGGGCCAGGGAGGGCCGGTGAGGTTATCAATCATTTTATCTTCCACTCTTAATCATAGTTCCCCTTTGGTCCCACACCCTCAGCTCTGTTCCAAGTAGGCAGCTGGTCCCGAGTCTCTCCTATTATAAAAGTCTAGATCCTTAACTATTCGAGGCCAGGGTTCAGGAAGAAAGAGAGTCAGGATTAATTAGTCATGTTTTCAAACATGCACAGGTGAGAGGAGGAGAGCTCCCTGTGCCAGATGTGTGCCCTGTGCACACCGCAATGGAGAATAACTTCTCCTGCGTTCCCCACGCGGACTCGTTACTAGGACAGCGTTGCAGTGCGCGGTCGGCGCCTGGGTCTTCGTGAGAGCCCCACTCGAGTGCTGAGATGGATTACATTCTAAATGAAGCTGACACGGCATCGCTGCTGGTTCTCGCCGGTGGACACATGCGCGGAATCTGTTTGGTGATGTAATTAGGGAACAAAATTGTCTCCAATCTGCAAATTTCCATGGCCCACCCATGGGAGCAGCGCCAAATCTGGGACTTTGTTTCCCTAAATGTCGACGTGCATGTGCCTTAGAACGTACCCATAACCGTGAAGTTAGAAAGTCGCCAAGGATTGCGTCGACCACGTACTCCGAGTTTGAATACATTCTCCATCATTTCTGCCAAGCGACACTGCCTTTTGTCTGAACAAATCCACAAACGAAGACCCACAGCTCTCTGCCCAGTGCAGTCCGTTGGGACTGGACGTGGCCAGGAGCTCTGGTTTGTTTAAGCATCTTCCTTAAGGGGAACGGAATCTACAGACCTGCTCCGTGTTCAGCCCAACTTCTCCGCCTTGACAGCCCTCCGCACAGCCCGGTCCTCTTTCACACCCTATAGAGCGGGCATCAGTAACCTACCAGCCCAAATCTGGCCCCCCACCTTTCTTTATAAATAAAGTTTTATAGAAACACGCTCATGCCCATTCATTCGTGCACTGCCTGTGGATGCTTTCACACTTCGACAGCCGAGATGAGGCGTGATGACAGCGACCACCTGGCCTGCACAGCCTGAAAGTGTCACTACTCGGCCCTTGACAGAAAAATGCGACACCCCTGCTACCGGCCACGGCTCCTTCGGCGGCGCTGCGCCGAAGGAGCCCTCTCTCAACAGTGCTCGCCGTGGGGCGTGGTTAGCTCATGGCCCTCTGACCGGTTCCCGCTAGTCTGTCTTCACAGAGCGTCCCCAGGGCTGTGCTCCTGCAGGGGCTGGCCACGACTTGGCCCCTTCTTTTCTCTTAAGAATTAGTCCCTCTTTCTGGAAGGTTGCATCTGCTTCCTCACGGGCAACACTCACTGCTGAGTCCCGAGGTATCCCCGCGGACAACCAGATCATACCTGGCCACCATGTACTGGGCACTGGCTGTGAGCCAGGCCAGGGACAGGTATTTATTTTATGTCACTGCTTTGATTGTGGCCACCCAACGACCCTACAAGGGAAGTCCTGTCATGACCCCCATTCTATAAAAGAAGACATTGGGAGCTCAGAAAAGGTAAGCCCAAGACCCAAGATCACCCATTCACAGATGACAGCGCTGGATTTGGGGTTTCACCTGGAGTGAGAAGCACAGCCACTGAAGGCACCAAAGCAAAGGAGGGACGTCATCTGAGGCGTGCTTCAGACAGCTCCCTCCGCCTGCTGGGTTTAGAATGGGCCGGAGGGGACAAGAGTGGCAGCAGGCAGGGCGGTCAGGAAGCTACTGAAACCAACCCAGTAGTATGCTAGGCCAGGGCCGTCGCACCGGATGTGAGGAGAAGTGCCCGGGTTTGTGCTGAGGCCTGCAGGGGCACCTCGTGGGTGAAAGCTGTGGCATGGAAGACAAAGGGCAGAGTCAAGGATGCCACCGAGGTCTCTGGCTGGAGCCACGGAAGGATGGAGCTGCCTCTCACGAGGTGAGAGGGGGCTGCGTGAGGAGCAGGTCTTGGGGGGCAACCCTGAGTTTGCACCTATTGCACCTGCTGAGATGCCTATTAAAACTCCCAAGGGAGGCCCTGTGGACCCGGTTGGCTGAGAGACTGAAGCTGCAGCAAAATCTGGTTGCTCATTCAGCCCTGTGCATATTCACAGCTACTTATTGAGTGGCTACTTCGGTTGAGCATGTTGCAAAGGCATCAAAATGTTTCTGGAGAAAAAATAAACTCGGGCTGGTATTTAGATCGATACTCAATGGCACGTCCTACTATCTTAGGCTATGAACAACCATCGCTCCTCCAGCCGCAGCATTGGCACGCCCTTCACACTTACACACACGCCCCCACAGCTTGCGAGCACAAACCACTTTGGGGAGAAGAGGAGGCAGGCGCGCCTTGAACTGAGGCGGAACACTCTCCCTGGTTGCTCACTGCTTCTCTGGCGTCTGACACTTGGCTCTGGAGACTCCCAAAACCCTTGCCACACCCCACTCCACCTCTGCGCACCCCAACCCCACCCCCAGCTCATCTGGCCTGGCCTCCTCCTCCAAGAGGGGTGACCCAGCAGGCACCACTGTCCAAGGAAGGTGCGTGGCCTCCTTCTGAGATGACAATGAGGGAAGATCCCTGCAGTCTTAAACAGCGAGCCCCCACCCCTGCCTTTTTGCTTTCCCTGCTTAATCAGGGCTCCGGCAGAGAGGGCTCGGCTGGTGCAGAAACCCTGGAGTCCGGACACGCTGGCCCGGAGCTTCCAGCCACACAGGCCTGGACTTCGGCAGGGAGATGGAGACTTTTAATTAGAAGTTGTTATTAATGGGAAACGCTGCAAATTAAAACTAGGCCTCCTCCCTCTCCCTCCTTCCTTCCCCACTATATTTATCTCTGATCTCAATTAGAAAGTTCAGGGACTCGCTGCCGCATCGCATTTGTGGAGATAGAAGCTGCCGGAGACACCAGGAGGAGGGTGAAGACTGGGGGGGTGGGGGGGCTGCGGAGGAAAATGGGGGCGGCCCAGGGCCCAGGGACAGGGAGTGTTTTGGCCCTGAGCTCCAAAATAGGTCCTAGACCTGGTCCAGCAAAGGCCTCCTCGGCCTTTTTTCTGTCCCCAACGCTGGTGACAAATGTCTCCACTCATCTGCAGGGGGAATAACTTGTCGCCACCAACCTACGATGAGACCTCAGAAAAGGACTGCATCCAGGAAGAGTTAGTGACACCTTCCGTTTCGTTCAGCTTCAAAAATTTTTCAAGTGAAAAGCTACTTGACTTTTCCCCAAGGCAAAGGTCATGTATGCCCAGTATTTTAAAAACTCCCGTATTGCAGATCAGGGTCATGTAGAAAATAATCAAGGATAAAGAATAGGAAATCGCATCGCCTAAAAAGATCTACGCTGCTAATAGTTCCGGTGGATAACCTCCTTGCTACCCGCCTCTGTCTCTCTTTTGCAAGTTTATATCTCGGGGATAATGCTATATATACCACATGTCCTGAGGCATGCCTTTCCCTCAGCAAAATATGCTGTACGATAGCTTTCTCTACCAATCCACATAAATCTATGTCATAATTTTTAATGGCTACATGACATTCCATTCTGTGGGTGTATCGTCATTGATTTAACCCGGCCTGTCTCGGTGGTCACTCGGTTGCTTCCCGGGACCATTCTTAGAAACAGCTCTGCACCTTTCTTTGCTTTTACAGCTGGGAGCTGGGGCTGGACCACGCGGCTCCAGGCGTCCATCGGCAGCTGCGGACTTCCCAGAGGCCAACAGCGCCACCTATGGGCTGGAAGACCCGGAGCAACCGCGTCTTCTCGAAGACCCCTTTGCTCAGTCAGAGTTGGAAACTCAGGGCCTCCAGCTCCTTGACCCTCCGCCTGGAGGCCTGGAGGCCTGGAGCTGTGGGGAGGTGCAGAGAACTGAGCACGAGGAAACTCCCCTCGTGGGCGAAGCCCTTCAGTGGACCCTCCGACGGACAACACCCCAAGCTCAGCACCCGCAGTCTGGTTTGCTCTTACCATGCTTCCAACCATGAGACGGTATTTGGAAGCATAACGCTGTTTTAAAAAAAATATTCCACCAAAAAAAAAAAAGAAGAAGAAGAATCAGAAGAAGGAGGAGGAGGGGAAGAGTCGGAGAGAGACCTTCAGGACTGGCTGGCCCAGGAGCAGCTCCTGAGACCTCCCCTCCGAACCACAGGACAGCGGCCAAGGGCAAGGCCGGCCTCCCAGAGTCTCACTCTCTCCCTCTGAAAATAGTAATGACCTTCCCTCCCTTGCAGGCTGACTGGAGAGTCAAAAACAATGTGCTGAGCTTCTCACCACATGGTCAGTGCAGTGGTGGCGTTAATTATTATCATTAGCATTCTTAATAATAGCAACATAACCACAGAGCATTAATTACCAATTCCTCTCAATCGTGCTTTTGCTGGTCTTACAGGGAGTTTGTGCAAGACATGGCTGTGCCCTCAAAGGGGGCACAGACCCCTCTGTAGGCAACTCCCCCAGGGAGCAGGTCCTGACAGAGGCCCCAGGTGACTGTGGAGAATGAGGGAAGCCTCCCTGGAGGAGGTGGCACAGAGGAAAGAGTGAAAGGGAGGAGCTGAAACCCCACCCGGGAGTCAGCCCTTTCCCTCTGCCACCCGCTCAGTGTTGAGAACTGCTCGTGCTCATAGAAGAGGAAGCGCTAGCTCAGACTTCCTGAACTGTCAGGATGATTAAATGCAGACCTCTGAGGGGAGGAGATTGCGGAGTTGCAAACAGGGGAAGTGGCCACAGCCATGGGTGGCTTTGTTGTCATCTGCCAAAAGCAAGGACTGGTCCAGATGACCAGATGACCTCCTGGCCTCACCAACCTTGCACCCCACATTGTATAAAGATGTCGCCCACACTCTGCGTTTCCAGGCCAGGCTGAGGCCGGACCACTGCCGAGAACTCAGGGCACACCCAGGGCAGCCCGTGTGGCACAAAGGGCAGCACGAGGGGCCGGGACGAAGGGGTACCCCTCCCCCCATCCATGCTGCCATCCCACCTCACATTCCTACTGCCTCTTCTCTGGGCTACCGCAGTGACAACCTCTGTCTCCAACGGTGTCCCCCCGCCACACCATTGCCAGGTTAACCTACTGCAGCAGCTCCCCAGCTCTGAACCGCCCGTAGCTCCCCACTGCAGGCACAGCGAGGTTCCCATGGTAACCCAGTGAGCAAAACTCTCCATCACCTGACCCCACGCTCTGCCAAGCTCTGCCCAACACAGAGATGTCCGACGTCCCTGCACGTGACCCAGGCTGTCCCACCTCCTGTCTCTGCTCAGACAATGCCCGCTGTTGGCAGTGTCCCCTCCAGATGTCCGTGTGTCCAAGTTTGGCCCGCACTCCAAGGGGACACCTTTGCTGGCCACCCATTCAGAAGGTGTCCCTCTCACCTCTGGCTTTCATTGTAACGTTCACACGGAAGTCAGCCTTTCAGAGCTTTCCTAATTATTAACGGTCCCGGAGGGGGAGACCAGTAGACTCATCCTGGGGGCACAGGATGGCAGCATTAGCATTAGTCTGGACACCCTAACAGTGACTTCTAGGTGATGAAGGTTAAGGACACACCTCTAGGTCTTAGGTTATCCTCTCTCGCTCACCAACTAAGTCACAATCAAAAGCCTCGGTTTCCTCGTCTGCAGAATGGGGCTAATGATACCTTCCCCAGGTTACTTGTCAGTCATAACACTGATGAACAGGGTCCTATACCCCACGACAGAACTGGTGGTTAAAGGCACCACCGACAGAGAGACCTCTAGGTCAACGGTGTGGAAAGTAACAGTAGGAACCAAAACAGGTTCTTTCTGCTCCCTCCCCTGGAATCTGGGCCAAGGTTACTGCCTTCCCCAAGTTGATGTTCTAGGAGGTGGGGCAGGGGGCCACGGGGTGACTGGAGCCTTCGCTTCGTCTCCATTCTGCAGATCCCGGGCCCCCTGCCTCCACAGCCGGAAGCCCCACCCAGGGCCCATTCCTCTCCTTGCTCCCCCTTCCTGCCCAAGGTCCCAGGCCTCGCCTGCCCCCTGCTGGGGGAGTTGGGGTCCCAGGCAGTGAAGCCAAGGTGCTAACTCTCCCCACAGAACAGCCCAGACTCTGCAGTTACCCTGTGTCTGCTAATTGCTCACTGCTATCTCTTCCTCTCTGTAGGAATATCATTGCTTGCAATTAGCACAGAGATCCTTCCCCACTCTAGTTAAGATCCCGAGCTGCAGTTAAATGCTCCCAGATCCCATTTAAATGATTTCAAATGCAATTCATTCTGGCTCATTAAATAATTCTGGGGCTGGCTTTCATTGCTCTCACCATCTTAGAAATCTCTCTTCCCAGAAAAAATAATAATAATACTAGTGAAGGAGGGTTGCTCAAGGAAGAATGGTCTGGTCTGAGAGAGGGAAGGAGCAGCTGTTCCGTTCTGGACTGCCCTGTGCCTTGTGGTGCATTTCCCTCCCTCCCTCTGGCTCCCGCCCCAGCCCCCCCATCAGCTCTCCCCCTCCATCCTTCTCTCTCGGAAATGACTTCACCTGACAGCTATGGATTTAGAGCTTTTTTGCCAATTACTTATGCCCAGTGAGAAAATAGGTTTTTAATGTCTGTCCTTGTTCCGCCCAACCTGGCTACCTCACCGTACAGAGAGGCCACAGCCCTCTCCCCGCCAGTAGCCTGCACTTATTGCCCAAGCCGCCCCAGCTAGAGAGCACAGGTGGAAGACAGCTGGAAGGGGTGGGGATCGAGGAGGGCAGATGGAGGCTTAACTCCCAGGGGTGGCACCTAGCTACTGTGCTACTGAGAGTGGATCAGTGTGTGGGACCCACATCTCCCCACAGCCCAGTTCAACAACACTCGTTCATTCCTTCTTCATGAATCACTAAGATTTACTGAGCACTTACTACATGCCAAGCACCAGGTGAGCATTTTACGAGCATTAATTTCCTAAACCTTTGAAACAACCCTGTAAGATAGATGCTATTCTTAAGGCAGTTTCACAGAGGGGAAAATTAAACCTCCCGAGAAGTGTAATAAATCACCCGAAATCACACGATCAGGAAATGCCTGACTTGAGATGTGAACTCCAACACGGCCAGTCCTAGACACGCATCGCCATTTCGGTGCACTGCCTTGTGCCTGGTGACCCCACCCTGTTGCAGGGCCCTGGCACGCCCGGGGCGGCCTTGGCAGGTGGGGTCCCCGCCATGTCACAGCTCATACTCTACTCCGGGAGATGAAAACTGTTTTCCTACCACACCTCGCACAGTCGGCAAGGGCTGTGAGAGAGGTCTGTACGAAATGCCGTGGGAACTGGGAAAGCAGAGCCATCCCTTCTGCTCTGGGAAGCAGGGGGTAGCCTGGCGTCTAGGCTGTTGAAGGCCAGGGAGGAGACCAGAGGAAGGGGAGGGTGAAGGGCATTCCTGGGAGAGGGAACAGCAAAAACAAAAGCTCAGAGGCTGGAAAGGGCCTGGTGTGCCTGGGCAACATCGTTCCTGGCATGACACCAGCTGAGGGTGGCGGGGGATCTGTGGCATAAATATTCCTCTAGACCAGTGGTTCTCACTCTGGGGTGACTTGCTCCGCCCCCGCCCCCGGCCAGCGGACTTTGAACTCTGTCTGGAGACATCTATGTCACAGCTGGGTGGGGAGATGCCAGCGGCATCTAGCAGGTAAAAGTCTGCAATGTGCTGAACGGCCCTCTGCCTCAACAAGGAATCACTCGGGTCCCAGACCTCGGCACAACTGAGGTGGCAAAGTCCCGGTCCAGAGGAGTGCCAGAGCCGTGTCACTCAGAAAAAAGCAGAATCGATCTAGTCGAAGAGGTCAGAAAAGGTTCCTGGAGGAGGGATGTTCCCACAGCTCTTACAAATGGGTAGGGTGGACAGGTGGGGATGGGGGCAGACATTCCTGACACAGAGGGAGCCTGGGCAGGACCCTGAAGGCGGAGAGGGAGGGGCACGTTCACAGAGCTGTCCAGCCTGCTGTGCACGGGGCACCTGAGGAGGGGGCTAGGGAAAGGGGCCAAAAAACCAGCATCAGGTTTGACCTTCATGAGCCTGAGGGCAACTGGGGAAGGTTCAATGGGGCAATAGGGAGCTACGGAAGGATTTGAGCATCAGGAGACAGAACTGAGATGCACTTGAACTTACCAGGCTCTAATGAATTAACCAGGAAACGCAGGTTGGGGCCAGAGGAAGGGAGCCCAGTGAGGGGGCAGTTTCGATGCTCCTAGCAAGAGTTTCAGCCGACCGGACCTTGGATGCTGGCAGCCCCCAGGAGAAGGAGAGGACAGTGCCATAAGACCGTGCCAGGGAGAAGAGGACTGGGAAGTAGAAGGACCTGGACGCTGAGTGCCCGAGAGGATGGAGGAGGCGGAAGGGAGCAGGGTTTGGGAGGCGCCTCCATGTCCAGGAAACAGTGAGCAACGCAGGCCACAAAACAGCAAAGTGGAGGGTGCTTGAAGAAGTGCTCCCCACTGACCACGACCCTGTGCCTCTGGGCCAGAGCTGGGGAGGGTGCAGCACCAGGCCCCTGGCTCAGCTGCACTCACAGGGCAGACCCAGGAGGATGCAGCGGGAAGACCTACTAGAAAGGGACAGAATGGCATCACCCCGGCAGAGGAGAGCAAGGACACAGCATCGGGCCTGCTTGGTGCCGCTGCTGATGGGATGGCAGCAGTGACAGCAGCAGTGACAGCAGCCGAGGTACATCGGGAGTCCACCCTGTGCTGGACCCAGTGTGGGACACCTAACGCAAGGCTGAGCCTCAGCGGGGCCTCCCGGCGCCCACCAGACAGTTGCCGGGGAGATCTAAAACCCAGCTCCCACCAACGAATTCCAACTTTAAATGTGCCTTGATGTTTTAGTTTGTTCAAACAAACATGCGTGACGTCTGCAATGGAAAAGCATAAGAAATTTTTTAAGCGGAAACTAAAATCTGAGCACAAATACATCCATTATGGCACAGTGCATGGCTCCATCGGCGGGTTAGCAACCACGTGTCAGGCACCATGCCATGTCACATGAAAACAAGCCGCCGCGGTTTTTTTACACGGGAGCGTTTGCTTTTAACGAACATTTCATAAAATGTTCCGAAAGAATCATTCAGCGGATCCCAGTTAGAACCGAAGGTCCCTGGCCAGGCCTGGGCCACAGGTGTATGTCCCAGACACCAGGCAGGAGTCCAAGCGGGGGTCGCCCTGGGCGACTTAAGGGATGAGAAGTGGGGTCCTGGCTGCCTCCGTCCCTCCTGCCCCAGATCAGGTTCCGGGAGCTGGTGGGGAGGGCAGGGAGGGGGGGATGAGTCTGTGACAGGGGATCAAGGCCCCAGCGGGGAGTCAGGAAAGGGGTCGAGGAGTGAGGGAGCAAGGAAAGGCAGAACAGGAGACAGTTCTGCTGACCCCGGGGTGCAGAAGGAGGGCTGCAGGACTGACTCCCTGACGGTGTTGGAGAAGAACCTCCAAGTCTCAGCCGCATTCCGGAGCAAGTACGTCTTTGTCGCCCGTGAGTCTGTGGGCTCACCGGGGTGGCTCAGCTCCGCAGGTCTCTCACCCACCTGCTTCCCGGGAGCAGCGAGCCGGCCGCCGGCTGGCCGGGTTCTTCCCGGGTCAGGGACCGAAGCCGCAGAGGGCGAGGCCAGCTGCA
Source organism: Tonatia bakeri (assembly GCA_004024845.1). Lineage (NCBI taxonomy): Eukaryota > Metazoa > Chordata > Mammalia > Chiroptera > Phyllostomidae > Tonatia > Tonatia bakeri. The sequence continues at coordinate 77,889 of PVIA01006436.1, forward strand.
CACGGCACAGGCACAGCGAGGGCCTTCCAGCCTCGGGTCACGCTCACATCCCACCGACCCAGGCAAGTCACAGGCTGAGCAGGAAGTCCAGGAGCAGGGACACCTACCTGGCTTTTGTGGTGGGAATGCCAAAGCTTCAGAGCACAAGGCCCGGAGATATGCGGGAGAATTAAGCAATCAATCACGCAGCCTCAGCCCAGAACGATTTGCAATTCCCCTACCCTCATACGCCAAATGTGCTTAAACTGGGCCCTGCTGTAAACTACAAGGGGCTCTCTCTGTGGGACTTTTCAGCGTTCTGGGTGCTTGACCCATTGCGCTTCAGCTTCACCGGACCCTGACCTACCATGACCTTGACTTTTACCCTTTGACACTAGCAATCCCCTTTCTCTTCACGCAACTCCTCTTCTCTACAGAATACCACGCTCTTACCGTTTTCACCCCAGCCCCCAGTCCCACCCACACACGTCCCTCTCAGTTCCCCGTCCACAGCTTCCCTTCCGCAACCTACGCTGGGAGCACTGTCCCTCGGAATTCTGCCTCAGGCTCTGCTTACCACTCTACGCCAGGCAGAGCTTCAGGGTACCAACATGCACCAGCAAAGTGGCTTACACTGTTGAAGCTTTTCTCTGCGTCTCTGAACTGAGGGCTCATTGGTCTTGCAAGACTCAGAAAGGGGCTTGTGATGGCCACTTGGTCACCACACCAGTGGCTGCTCCGGGCTCCTCCTGCCGGGTTTTTGTCCTGCTGCTGGCTTTGAATGGCACCCCAACCTGGACAGCGCCCAGTTTCCACCTCCTCCCAAGCCTCTTCCCTCTCTGCCCCCAACTAGGACTTACTCCCACAAGCACATCAAAAATAAATCCACGACAGAGCTTGCAATCCCCTCTCCCCGTGGACCCCGAGCTCAGTGAGGCTGCCGCAGAGCCCTGTCTTCCACATGACCTCGCCAAGCTGGCTCTGCTTTCGGCCTTGCCTTCCCCTCTGGCCCAACTGCTCTGCCTCAGTGTGGCCCCGGCGTCTGTCGTCTGAACATCTCACAATGGGTTTCCATGACTCCGATCTCCCCAGTCCCTTCTCTTCCACAGTACCAGTGCTTCCTCCTAAAATCCAAATAGGGCTATGCAAACCTCCCGCTTGCCACGCACCAAGGGACCCCATTGCTTCCAGGATCAAGTCCAAAGGTCTTGGCAGGGCACAGAAGCATATAATAAGCTGATGCCCGCCTACGAATCCAGCCCCATCTCCCCTGACAAGCACCGTGGCCAACTGTGTGCGGTTTCCAGGACGCACCACGCTTCCTTCTGCCGCCGGACCAGTATGCGGCTGCTCCTCCTACCCTCCTCCCAAACTTGCACTCCTCCTGTAAGACGGGGCTTTCATATCTCCCCCTCCAGGAAGCGTCCCTGGACCCTACATCGGATGGAAGGTGCCCCTTCTCTGAGTTCTCACAGAACGGAGGAACTCTTCTGCCATAGCTCCAATGAGGGTGTACTCTCCCCACTGACTTACAAACATCACATGAGCAGGGGTGTGGTTTTTGCCTCCCCAAGGCCTCAGAGCATGAGACACAACAGCAGGTGTTCCCTAGACATTTGTGGAATGAATGAATGAATGAATGAATGAATAACAGAGGCACGGATGAGATGACGGTTGCCCCGTTTACCTGTCCGGTGACGCTGGGTAAACCTTGCATTGCCGATGGGTCTCAGTTCCCCCATCTGCAAAATGGGAAGAGCACCCTCACATTGACTTTGCACGATGAATGTGGGCCCATTTCCCGTAACTGAAAATCACACAATCAAAAAACGGACGTCAGGACTCACGGCAGTGCGTGGGGCGTTGAAGTGGGGAAAGCAGGACAGAAGAAACAAGGCGGATGGGGTGACCGCAACTACATTAGAGACCCAGTGCACGTGCAGATGCGTTCGCACACGCGAGAGCCGGGAAGGCCGCGCGGCCGACATCTGCCCGAGGGCGGTTCCTCCTCCACTTCGCGGCCTGCTGTCTCCTACATTGTCTTGAGAGAAGGTGCAGGACCTTTACGGTGAAAAACTACACTTTATTACAAAAAAAAAAAGGAGGTTTCTAAGAAAAGAACGTGCTTCCTCCTCACTTGGCTGGCCATGGGCTGAACGCCTCCCAGCACTCCCGGGGAGGGGTTACCGCATCCCCCCAGTCTTCCGGTTCTTCCCAGAAGCACGCAGCCCTCACGCCAGCCACCCCTCCCGCTGTGCCCCAGGCAGTGCCAAGCACCCCGATGCATGCTGTGGGGACACGGGTGCAGGCCACACCGAGCACGACCTCTGTCCCTGTCTCATGAGGATGGGGGACGTTTGTCTCCCCTGGTCCAGCACAGGGGAGACAAACACCTCTTTCCGGATCCTCACTGTGTAAGGACACACTTCTGGTGCCAGCTCTTGGCGCTGCCCGTTTTCCATGCCTCAGCCTGCGCCCTTCCCTCCCCGGAAGGGCGTCCCATCCGCCTCACTCAGGGCTGACGGACTGCGAAATCAGAGGGACGGCTTCTCCTCACGCTGGAGGGGCTTCTTGGCCAGCCACATGTCCCCCTGCCCCCATCCAGTGGATGAGAACAGAGAATGGTACAATCTTCCCAGGGAGTCACTTAGCAAGCTGTATTTGACCCTGACTTCCACTTGTAAACACTGATTCAGGAACATGGTGAGAGGTGCAACTCCAAGAATGTTCATCAAACACTGTTTATGATATTTAAAAATTGGAAACAATGAAAATGCTAAAACAGGGCTGATGGAATAAAGTATGGCAGAATCACTGAATGGGTTACCACGCAACCGTGAAAATAATAAGGTAGGAGAACAGCGAACCGCATGGAAACTGTTTGTGAAATATTGTTCCGTTAAAAAAGCAGATTACAAGACAGTTTACACAGATGATCCCGCTTTGCAGGATGTATAAATGTATCCTAAGTGTATCTATAAGCATAGCAAAGAGACTGATAGGATAAACAAAAAACTGTTAGCGGTTATTTCTGAGTACTAAAATTTCGAAAGGCTTTTCTTTTTTTGGCGCCTTTCAATTTTCTATATTTACTGCAATTAGTTTGGATTGCTTTTGTAACATGGAAAAAAAATATTGAAAAGAATCATCTTGTTGACAATCTTCCAATTCTCCTGAGCCATCTTATTTGCCAAGTCATGTGCTACGCCTGTCCATGTTTAGTCCCACTGAGCTCCCGCTTCTTAAGGTTTAAGGGGTATGTCCGCACGGGCCCAGCCTCATCCACTCGGAGAGAGGGTAGGGGGTTCCCAAAGGCCCCAGCCACTTCCTCGTCACCAGTCAGTTCCTCCTCACCAGCTCGGGGACGAAAGTGACAGGGCCCATGCGTTTCTCCCAGCCTGCCAGCCGATGGATTTAACACTGAGACACATCAGAGAAAGCGTTAGGTATCACTTGCAGTGAAATGGAATTTCTGGTCGGCTGCACTTGCCCACCTCAGGCTGCCACGGTTCTCCGTCTCCACCCAGGACCCCCATCCCGGGGGCCAAGTGGACCCTGAACCTCAGTCCTGGCTCTGCTCACTGGGCCGCATACCGGGTGCAGGGCTCTGCCCTGTAGGCGGGAGGGTTCCCTTTTAAAATTCGCAAGGCAAGCTTCCTCTTGCCAAAGGGGTGCCTGCCGTGCTGAGCACCCCCCCCCACCCCAGAGGGAATGTTTCTCTACATTACCCAGAAACACTTTGGGCTAGCAGTGCTCTTCCCCCATGCGGCTGCCTCAAGGAGCTGGTAGGGACCACCTTCCTCCAGCGGCCCCCATAAGACACCCAGCCTCTTCCTTTCTCCTATGAGCTTCTCAAATGCTCTCCGACTTGCTTCTCCCCGAGTTCCTCTGCCCTCTCCTGCTGCAAGCGGCAGCCTTGCGTCTCACCCCAGGGAGGGGCAGTGGGATCCTGTTAGGTTCCCCATCCTGGCTGCCCCGTGCATGGAATCCCCCAGGGAGATTCTGGAAGTCCAGGGACCTCAGCCACCCCTCGGAGCCATGAAACCAGCACCCTGGGGTGGGATCCAGTGCGGGTGGAGAAGCACTGGTTTAGCAGAAACTACTTGGAGCTTTATTTTGGGTGTTTGTTTTTGGTTTTTTTTTTTAAGTCTAGGTCTAAGACTCTTTTCCTCTGCTTATCACCACACAACCCTGGAGAAGTTACTTTATTTTTTTTCCAGTCCAGGTCTTCAAGTGCGAGGACATCAGATCATGTTTTCCAGTCCAGACTATACTGCGAACGGGTCAGCCCTCTCTGTGTCCAGCCACCAATCCAGAGGGAGAGAGTCAAAGACACCAGCGGCCAGCTGTGATTGAGAGGGCGGAGCCAGGAAGGGGGCGGGACCAGGCAGCAGGCGCTACAACTTCCGCTCATCAAGCCAGTGAGTCGCTGCTGGGAATTGAAGGTCTGCGTGTTCCCCGAGATTCTTCTCATCTCTTAAAATTGGCATGCTGCACAGGTGCGCGGAGCTGGCAGGAAGATAAACCTCTGTGGCTCCACGCGGCTCGGAGGGATGGTGCACCGCCTGAACGTGAAGCCACCCACTGTTTCCAGATTCAGGTCACGGGGCTCAGAGCACTCGCTGTCATCGCCGCTCCCTCTGCGCACTGTCCCGAGTCCTCGCTTCCCACGAACCAGGCAAAACCTGTTAGCTTCTGCCCGTCCTTCCCAGCCAGTGGGCTCCATTGAGAGAAATAGTCACCAGACCAGAGAAGTAAAAACCCATCAAGGATTTAGCGAACCTCTTACCTTTTCCCCCCTTTTCAGCCCCTTCTGCAAAGACGAGCTGGCGCCCTTTCCCGGCACCCTGAGAAGCGACCCCACAGGCGACCGGAGGCAGGAGGCAGAATGCCGGCTGACCCCCAAGCAGATGTGAGGTCAAGGTGGAGCTCCACCACTTCCTGGCTGTGTCCAGAAGCATCCCCTCCCCGAGCCTCAGTGTCCTCATCTGTGAAACGGGTGACAACGTCTGTCCTACTTTCCTCACGAGGATTTGTGAGGAGCCATTGGCAACGTGCACCTGGGAGCTACTAATACACTCTATTATTTTAGCCAAGATCCTTGTTCGGTCTGTCCAGCCCACGTCCTCCCACTCTCGGACTCTGTGGTTCCTTGGGGCCAGCTGCCTCTCCCTGGCCGTGCTCATTGGCCGAGGGATGGCCCTGTGACCTTCGCCGGCCAGCGATCCTTTTTGCTGGTCCCGCCAAGGAAAGAAGTTCTCTTTCTGCAGGAAGCTACCCTGTCCCCACAAGAAAAGAGGCATTCCGCAGAACGGAATCTGCCCAGAGAGAAACAGAGGGAAAGACCTTTGGAGACAAAGGTAGGATGATGTATCCGGTCATTCACTCTTGCGTTCGACAGCTGCAGTAGGTGTGACAGTCCCAACAGTCCCCGCACCATCCACTTCCGGATGCTTGGCTCTGTGTGATGAACCACAGCAAAACCATGCCCTCCCGGGATCGGCATGCCAGCAGGGACCCCAGTCGGGGACGCAAACACCAAGGAGACGCAGAACACAACGCCAGGAGCGATGCAAGCGCTATGGGGGACACTACAGCAGGGTGAGAGAGTAGAGACTGAGGGGAGGTGTCGTGTACACAGGGTAACAGAATCCTCCTCCGCCTCTGGACTTTGAAGCTTCAGGGGCCAGTCAAGTCTCAACGTGCTATGCCAGCTTGAACTGGGCTGCTCCTGGCAGCCATCAAGAGTCCCAACACAGCTTTACAAATGCAGAGGTTGGCGGGGATGTTAATGATGATTGTTATAATAGCGGCACAGAGGCCTCTTGGGAAGTAACAGATCACACCCCTGGGGATCCCGTGTCTCGGATATTTATGACAATGGAGCATCCCAAGGACAGGGAGTTAGCAAAACCATCATCCGTAGAATCAAACACGTGCAAGGGTCATTCTTTCCTCCGGGTGCACCCACTGCATCAGCTCACTTGAGAGTCAGAAACTGAACCTTCAGGCACGTGTTTGAGAAGGGAAGGTATCGGTAGCAAGCCAGATGAATCATGAGGTGGGGTATCTGTGACCAGCCAGGACTGACACCGATCACTGAGGTGAATTTGGGGGAGACCCTGGAAGCATCAGCAAGGATGCAATCTTTGCTTGGTAAAGAGCACCCACCACCAGCACCCTGTTGGTGGACGTCCTGCGGTTCCTACAGAGTCACTCAGGCTGGTAGCTGGGGACTCTGACTTGTGCGGCCAGCGTGAGATTGCAAATGCCCGATAACATCATCATCTCCAGGGAGGTTTTCTGAGTTGGAGTCTTTCAGCGTCAGATTCCTAACACCCAGAAAAAACTCTTGCATGATTGATGACACTGCCATCCCCGACCCCACCACCTCTAGAATTCCTGCGTGATGGCTGGTATTTAAGGGGTGCCTCAGCCTTGGGGCCTGCCCAGCTGGAGTTCTGAGACGTACACGGGAGCCTCCTGCGTCATTCTGATGCGCAGGAGGCACGACACAGCCACGGCAAAACAGACGGGGAACCGGGACCGCCATCGCTGCCCTCCCTGGCTGCTACCCCCACACGGTGGATGAGATCCGCCTCGCACAGATTAAGTCGTCTTCTGCAAGCTGGAAGGAGCCTGCTCAGAAAACGAGTCAAGTGCATCCAGCCTTCCCGTGGCCGCTGGAATTTTCTTGTGTTTCTCTTCCCCAAAATGCAATGATTGCGGAGACACTGCATTGCCTGCCGGGGAAGATGTGTTGAGCATTGCCGAACGAGACAGCGCGAGGGCCCTTTCCAGAATGTCAAGCAGGTGCCGTGGGCTGCGGCTGGGCTACTGGAGAACGCCGCTCACCGGGGCGGAAAGGAGCTTGGCAAAGGCGACGTTTCCATCAGAGGCGCTGTGATTATGGTTTCGGCCCCTCTTTGCACCAGAATCTTGACTCCAAGATACCTCTGATCTCCCAGATAACATATATATATATATATATATATATAACAGATCCCTTAACATGCGGGAACAAAGAATGAGAAAAGATCTCTATGGTCAAGCAAGTTTAAGAAATACTATATTTTAAAAAAATATTTCCAAATGATAATACAAATTGGTTAAGCAGAGGCTCTTAAATGATTACACATATTGTGACACAGTATGCCAGGATTCCCCCATTTATTTTATCAGGGACATTTAATAGGAGGGGACAGCAAGTTACACCCCCACACAGCACAACCTGGGACGCCCTGAACAGGGACAATATCCGGTCTTTACTCCCCAGACAGTGGGGATTCAACAGGAAGAAAGAGATGAGGAGATAGGAGGTCACGCGGTATGGGAAGATATTCAAAGAGATCATACTCTGGGTTTCACTTAAGAATAAGGGAATCCAACAAAGGATAGATTTTTTTTCCCAACAAGTCTCTACTCCTGAATTTCCACGTTACCAACTTCACGTGGATGCAAACAAAGCCACCAAGCAAAATCACACCAACCCAACCTCCCACCAACAGAGGGCAGTAATTGTAGTTCAAGGCCCCTCCACGTGTGACCACGGAGTCTTGGTTAGCAGGGGCAGTCCCGCTGGGGTTCTCCCTCGTGGGTGGATAAAATGGGAAACCAGCAGCACGTTCCCCATTGCTCAGCGTCCTCGGCACCCACTGGCCTGCCCGTCTTCTCCACTTGGACCTTGAGCCCCCCGAGGGCAGGGCCTGGTACACGGTGGACACTTAACACCTGTTGGGTGGGTGGGGGAGTAAGTGGGTTACCCCCTGAAGTCCTGAACCATACAAACATTTCCCCCTGGACCAAAGTGGGCAGGAATGTGGGGAGCTGAAGGTCTCCCCGCTTTCAGCTCCCATGACCCCAGGTCTCCCAGCCTCCTCCCTCCCTTAGAGACTCTGGGCTCCACTCTCCAATTCTCCAGCGAGTCTGTGCAGGCAGTGGGGGCAGATGCCAGCTGTGGGGAGAGAGGAGTCTCACGGTGGGGGTGGGGAGGCTGGGGTCAGATGACGGAGCTCGTGAGGGAGGCTGCCGCTGCCCCCAGCCCTTCACCACCCTCCCTGCTGCCTCCCGCCCCCTCCCCACCTCCCACTCAGAACCAGTGACTAAGTGCCTGGCATTTCTCTCGGACGCGCCCCACCCGGCAGAGAGCGGGTGGCTGTTTTTACAGCTTACTCTTTCGGGGATGCTAAGTGACATTCTGGAACTGCTCTTCCCTGTCTTGGAGCTGCACAGCCTCCTCGGCTCTCTCCCCCTCAGTCTTTCTTTCTCTCGCCCTCGCGCCTTTCCCTCTTCCGGGGCCTGCTGGGGAGGACTGAAAGGCTCAGAAGCAGGGGCGGGCCCCACACAACCGCAGACAGGCCTTCCTGCCTGCTGCCCCTTGGAAGACCCCGACTGGGGACAGCGACTCCACCTTGGTACCCGCCCCTACTCTGCAAGAGAGGAACCAGACTGCACAGAAACCTGAAAGCCACACTGGGCTCTTTCCTTCCCTCCTCCCCCTATCCCCCCCTTCCCTCCTCCCCTCTATGAACATTTTCTGAAGGTCTGCCAAGTGCCACCCCAAGTACAAAGTGGCGAGCAAAACAAAACCAATCTCTGCCCTGGAGGAGAGGGAGGTCCATGGTGGCCCCTCAGGAAACTGCCTGTTATCACACAGCGGTGTCTGCTACAACGTGGAAGGCTACGGGCCTACCCCTCACCTGGGGGAAGAGAGATGAGGCTTCTAGGGGCCGATGTTACAAGATGAGGATGAGATGCTGTGTGAAGGGGGCAGGGAAGGAACACAAATCAAAGAAACAAACAAACAAACAAAAACCCTGTCATCGTGGTTAAGATACAGGGACAAAGCACAGGAGTGAGACAGCTCCAGCTGGGGGCCTCAGGTTTCCTCCCCCACGAATAAGACAGTTGGGCCAAATCACCTCTAAAATCCCCTGTAGCTTGAAAACTCTGATAGTCTGGATCTTCCATCATCCAAAACAAAAACAAAAACAGCAAATGGAACAGAACTGAGAAGAACTGCAGAGCAGAAGGAGCCACGGGCTTGGAGTCTGGACCTATATTTAATAATCCAGGCCACTGGCCATGTGAGGGACCTTGGGCAAGGCCAAGAAGATACTTCAGCCTCAGTCTCCCCGTCTGCAAAATGGGGATGAGAACGTTACCCACTCCACAGTGCTGTGGGCAGAAGGCGACGACCGCGAGGGGCTGCATTTGCAAGTGTGCACTGGGCACGGGACTGACGAAGGCCTGGGCTGCTGTTGTCAGAGGCACGTCCACTGGCCCACGCGGAATGTTAGGGACATCGGGATCTCTTTTCAGTTTGACTTTCCAGCAGGGACTCTTCCCCTCAAAAGGAGCTGGGTACTTAAAACCCAACACTGCGATGGTCAGAGAACACGGAAGTCCAGCCACCACCGAAACACTGGCGATGGCCGCAGGCTTCTGTCCTTCCTGAGAAGACACTGATGGAGAAGGGGCTGGAGCCTCACAAGACCCTCCCCAGGTTTCCAAAGACTTCCTGTCCAGGAGCCTCAAAACAAGAAGCGGGCATCTCCTCACGGAGTGGACCACAGGGGCAACAACACAGAGGGGCATGCAGACCAGACCCATGACCCTCCTCACACCCCCGGAGGGACAGGGACACACCTGTGCTCCAGTGACGCTGAGAGCAACATCAGGACAAGCCAAGGTGTCTCTGCTCCCGGGGATCACAGGTCGATTGTCACGAGAGTGAGTCCTTCCCAGTGCACAGTCTGGAGGGCATCCGAAGGTCGCCAGGTGAGGGAGAGCTCTGGTTCCATGCACGCACCTGGGCGAGTGGGCCCTGCCTAAGAATGACAGTCCAGCTCCCAGCGCAGGGAGGGGGCAGGACCAGGGGAGCCACTCCCTCCCTGGTTCTGTCGGGCGTGCGCAGCTGGGACAGAATACCCAGCCTAGCATTTGGCACACGATAGCTGCCCCCATGTATTCCCTGAACACCAACTTGCTGTGTCTGTTATTCACAAAGTGATGTTTCATCCACAACCTCTCCTACGATAACCCTCTGGAGAAGTTGGTGGTACCATATTCATTGTGGAACCTGGTGGTGCTCTTCACCGAACAGAACCAGATCACCCCCCTTTCTGGGCACGTGGTAAGACTGTACTTCCCAGCATCCTGGATGTTAGAGGTGCCCATGTGACTTGTGCTGACCAATGATATGTGAGCAGAGTGACATGTTCCTTCCAGGTGGAAGCTGCATAAACCATTGAATCGTCATTTCCATCCACTTTCCCAGTCCTGCTGCCACAGAAATTGGCAGCGTTTCTAATGTTAACTATGTATTTTGTCAGTCTGAGTCCCGGAATAAAGACGACGTGTTCCAGAGTCCTCAGGGGCCCCACGATGGATGTGAAGAGTGAAATGAGAAACGAAGCTCTGCTGTGTGAAGCGACTGAGATGGGGGTGCCATTTGTTACTGCAGCGTGAACCGACGCTGACTGATACACCCACGTCACAGAGAAGGAAACCACAGCCGAGAGCAGTGAACTAACTCGCCTTCAGTAACAGCGAGATTGTGGCAAAGCCAGGATTCGCGTTGAATATTCTCTCTGACCTGATGTGCAATATTACAGAACGATTCCGAATTGTGAACTTTGCCTCGTTGTGACTAGAACTACAGAACTTCTTTCACCCCTTGCCACCAGTCCCTAGGATGGCGGTATCTGGCAGGAAAGGACACAGGAAACCTGTCGGTTCATGACTATCTTCACTGAGTTGAAACTTTCAGGAGGCTTGGAACTTCCCCATCACAGTCAAAGCTCAAGCTATCGGTAAGCAGACAAGCCCTGTACTCTGCTGTCGTGGCCACCGACCGGCAGTGACCGCGGAATGCTGCGGATGGCTCGAAACACGAGAAAAACATACACAGAGACAACCAGGTCCTGTGGGGAAGTAGGGACGAAACAGCCACTCCCTCTATTGGGGAGCACCGGGCCACCCTCCCTAGGGGAGAGGGCCCTAGGGGTGAGCTCCCCGTTCTCCTGTCCCAGCAGGCTTTTATTGGGTTCGTTTGCATAAGAATTCAGGTAAAGCTCATTACTCATTGCCAGGAAGAAAGGATCAAACAATAGACAACATGGAAGTTGAGGGCTTATTTTGAGTCAGGGTCAAAGAGTTGTAAAAGACTTTGAGGAACAAACTTACTTCCTCCTTGGACCCTTCTCATTCAATTGAGAGCATTCTAAACAAAGCAGGTTTCACAGGATTTTACATATTCCTTCTTGGGCCTGATCACCTGGGGAGCCTGCCCTTCCCAGCACAGGGCGGCACCACCCTGTCATTGTTTCAGGCTTAGGTGGAGTAAGGCACCCAAGAGATAAGGAGATTTTCTCGCAGACAATGAGGATTCAGGCTTTGTCAAAGCTGAGGGGCGAGGGTCCATCACCCCCCTTTACCATAGCCCCCAAAGTCCTTCCTTGGGGGCCTCCCACGTGATCGTGCCTGTCTTAGGTCGTTCCCCCCCTGGGGGAATCTTACCCATCATTGGCTAACCGACCAAGCATTGGGGGCCAGGCAGGGTGAAGTAAAAGGAGCAGAAGCGGCACTCCTGCCAGGGAGATAAGCTTGTCTCCTTGGTGGCTTATGGTTCCAAGGTCATTCCCTCAGTCTTAGCCTTGGCAGAGGTTACAGCTTCTGAAACCAGGCAGGGCAGCTCCCAACACTCTGCCTCAGTTTCCCTACTAATGGCAGAACAGCGAAGATGGTTTAGGTCACCAGCCCTTCCTACTTTTCTATTTCGGGCTCTGAGAAGAGGCTAGCGTAGGTAAACCAGAAGAACCAAGTGGTAGCTTGAACAACAGAGGCCGAAGGGCCAGCCCACAAGGAACCCCATCCTCCTTGGCCTCACACCAGACTACCGGGCAGCTCTAGAGAAGTCCAGGAGGTCCGGGAAGGCTGGGAATGATGATCAAAGGAGCTGAGTCATTAGTGACAAGAAGTGGATGGGGGCCTTACAGATAGAGCCGTGTTCAGCACAGACACTGTTCCTCTTAGGAGGGGAACAGATCCAGCTCCATCACGTGGACGTAAAAATAGCCCAGACTCACCGCCCTTGGCTTGGCTGCTGGTCCAAGACTTAATGGAGGACTTGGGTGCACCGCACCACCAGCCTCACCCTGGCCCGAGCCTGCATAACGGTCTCCTGGGCAGCCCATCAAACCTGTGGTCACTTAGAAATGTCCCTTGTAGGTGCCTCTGAGTTCAGCCGGCCCCACCCAGCAATGCCAGCATGCCAGGGTAGTGAGATGGCTGCGATCTCCTGCTTCCTGGTGTCCCTGCTCCCCAAAGGCGCACATGGGAATCCTCTCCCGTGAAGCCTGGAAAGGACCTCAGCTCCCGCCAGTCTTGACAAGAGCCTTGTGAGAGACCCTGAAGTGGGATTTCCCGGATATTGTGCCCACAGAAACTGTGAGATAGTGAATGGTCCCCCAAACTTGGAGGGCATCTGTGCAGAAGCAACAGATAACCAACGCCATCGCTCCTGGCGCTGGAGCACTGTGGCAGGCACGATGACCGCCCCCCACAAGACGCCCACTCCCAGTTCCTGCAGCCTGTGCATGTGTCCCTTTCTGGGGCCAGAGGGACTTAGCAGAGGAGATGGAGTGAGAGGCCTTCTGATGGGGACACCTCTGGGCCTTGTCCTGGCAGGCTCACGTAATGACAGAGCATCAGGATCAGAGGCGTGGCACAGTTAGAAACACTCGACCGGACACAGTCCCTCAGGATGGAGAAATAGGCCACGGCCGGAGGCTGTGCAGCCGGCCTCTGGGAGCCGGGACAGGCAAGGAAACAGACTGTCCCCAAGAGCCTCCAGGAGGAACTCGGCCTTGCCCACACCCTGATTTAGTTCAGCAAAGTCTATTTCCGACTCCGACCTCCGGCACTGTAAGACGATGACTTGTGTGTCTTCGGCCCCGTGCCTGTGATTTGTCGCAGCAGCCAGAGGATGCTAGCGTCAGCAGGGGTAAGGCTATGGGGTTGGAGCTGTGGGGTTCATGAGCACAAGGAAAAAGTGGCTTTGGGGAGGCCAACTGGAGAAGCTCAGTTTCCAAGCCCCAGAGCACGCACCCGACACCCACGAGCCGTCCCATGGCCGCTGGCCGTGGCCAGCCCTGGCAGAGAGAGTGGGGCTGATCGGGACGGTGCCAGCGCCATGTGAGGTGCCCGTAGTGTCATCTTCAGGTCCCGACCAGGCAGACAGCTGCCCGCAGGATCCTCCAACAGCTCTCCTACAGGCGTCACACACTCCTACCTGCTTCCCTGCACTCTGCTTCCAGAACGTGGAGGCTCGGCCAAGAGTCGTGGGCCAGTATCAGGGACCTCGGAGACCTCAAGGCTGCTGGGACTTCCACAGCCACATCTGACTTCTCCCCACTCAAACTCGCCCCCTCCCCGGACCACACAAAAGTCTAACTACTAGATTACATTAAGATTTCTCACTTTATTTACCTGGTTGAATCCTGTCCCTAGCCAACCAATGAAGTAAATGGAGAGCGAAGGCTTGGGGAGGGTAACAGATTTCAAAGCCAAGGCTAGAATCCAGACTCCCCGATTCCAGCCCTACTGCCCACACACCACACCCGACCACACTTTCTCCCGAGTCCAGCAAAGGCGCTCCTAGGGCTACGGGACAGACGAGTGAGTTCCCAGCCTGGCTCTGACACAGCACGGCTGTCACCTCCCTGTGCCTCAGTGTCCCTGTCCATAAGATGAAGATCTAAGTAAGGAACCGTAACACAGAGCCCATGACAGCTCCAGGGAGCTGAGGAGGCAGGCAGAAACACTCAAAAAGTCAGTAGCCACCCCCACTCAGGTTTCCAGGCTGGAAACCACCAGAAGAAGGGGAAAAAAAATAAATCTCCCAAGTTTCTTCACACCAAACTTTGAAAACCGGGATGTGGGTGTGAGCGCCACTTGAAGGGTTTACAAGTGACACGCAGGCTCACCTGTCAGGAATCCAGGATCGGAATGCCGGTTTTAATTACACTGAATATTTCACTTTCTTATGCAGAGGCATAATCAATTATCTTATTTAAAGGCATTACGATAATGTGTGTGTAAAATGGAACCATTGCCTGTATTGCATTAGATTCTACTAATTATAGGAGAATGTTTGGAGCTAAAATGTCAGCCTGTCATCCGGATGGCTTGTAATTCGGGATTTGCATTCACAGAAGGGAAGGGAACTCTGACAGAAATTGCATTCAGCTCAAGCTCGGCCGGCCTCCGCCTCACCGGCTCCAGCGGCCCGCAGAACGCTGATCTTTGCTCCTGTCGGCCACACTGGGTGCTCCATCCTCCTCCTCCCCGGGAGGGCAAGGCCGCAGGCCGGGGGGTCGGGCGGGGGAGGATCAGAGGGCAGCAACCCACACCAGCTGCAAAAATGGAAGAGCAAAATCCCTCCTGAGGAGCTGCCCGCCCTCCCGTTCCCTTCTCTCCCAGGGACTGAGATTCTAAAAGTGGCGTTTAAAGAGATTCGGGTTCCAAAGCATTCATGGTCTTTGGCTTTCTTGGAAACATCGATCAGATTTGCTTTAATTCAATGCCACAAGCATGTCACAGGGGCCCACACTGTGCAGCACGCAGGGGACCTGGCTTGGAGTCACTGGGCGATAGCGCGGGCTCTGGGGCAGACCACCTGTGTCTGTCTCTGGACCTCACCAGACGTGCCCTCTGGGTAACGCGGGGTTCACTCTGGTGCCTCTGATTCCCCACCTGTAAAATGGGGACAGTCGGGTCACGATCAGGCTGAGGTAGATGATATTTGCGGAGGAGCTTAGAAGGAGCCTGAGGTCCATTATGCAGTCAACAAAGCTTAGCTGGCATCACAGCCACCAGCCCAACGGCCCCGCAGGGCGGCAGGCACTGAAGGGAGGGTCCCTGGCCATCGTAGGCCCATCGCCCTCACACTCTGGTTTCCCATAACTGTCTGCTTTCTGGCAATGCAGTTTGCCTGCTGTGTCTCACTTCTTCCCCCTCAAACTCACGGTTATACCCTCTCTTTCAAGGCAACCCCTCTCTCCGCCCAGGGCACGCAGGGAAACAGCCCATCTGGACAGAAGAGGGCTTCCATTCAAAGTCTCCTTCCCGTTGGTTGGACCCTCCTCTTGCCAGCGCATGGATCCGCCCAAGTCTGCCCAGCCTCAGCACACTCAGCCCCAGCAGACCAGGGCCGGGGTAGACCAACCAGGACTCCCTCCCCCAGGGGCAAGTAGAGGATGGAAACAGGCCACCCCAAGTGGCCAAGAGACAGGGACAAGGTGAGCCAGGGCCAGGGGGGCCCCGAGAAAAATCCCAGGACGTGCACCAGGGGCTTCTGATGCCACGTCCTCTCATTGTCACATCTATGCCATTCCTGCTTCCCACCAAGCAGAGGCCACCATGACGGGTCACCGGGAGCAGTCACAGTGGCGACCTGGCCGCTTGGGCTGTGCCACCCTGGATGAGAGCGGCTGTCACCTGGGCCAGCACCGCCCGCCTCCCTGTCAGGAGCTTGGGCTGCGACAGCAGCCACCCAGCCCACCTTCCTGCTCATCGCGTCCAGCCTGGCTTCAGCGAGCAGCCTAATGCAGGGCTCGAAAACTCCCCCAGGTCTCCAGACTCCATTAAGGAGCTGATTAAAATTTGATGCCCCCATTTAACACCTATTAGCAAACACAGTGCCCTCCCGGTAGGAGAGAGAACTTGGAAGAAGGGGCCTCCCCAGCTCCCAGCAGCACCCTTCCTGCCAAGGTGGGAAACTGTTAGATGGAAGGGATACGAAGCAGTTGCAGGTGTGGCAGGGAGAGCCAACCAGCACCTCCTGAGCCCCAGACTGGGCCCGAGAGCTTGAGTCCTCACGTGCTGGGGTCCCGCAGAGGACAGGGGCCTGGGCAGGAGGTGAACAGTGGGCAGCCACCACCGCCCCTCCCCTGCCTGCCCAGGCAGTGAAGATCTCAATTGTCCAAGATGAGGAGAAGATGAGAATGAGTGTAACCAGGATATAAGCGCTCCAAATTGAAATAATTGGATCTCTGTTCCCAAGGCGCACTACAGGGACTCCCCTCCTAGACTCCCATGGGGGAGGGGACGCTAGAGAGACAGAAAAGCCTTCCAGCTAAGCCTTCCCAAGCAGAATGAAAGCTCTCCCAGAGGCCCGTGGCCCTCAGGGCACACCGACTCCCTTTAGTGGCTTGTGAGAGCTTCCCAATCCCACCCCACCCTCTCTCGGCCTCACTTTCCCACCTGCTCCTACAATCCAATCTCTCCAAACGTGGCAGCGGCCTGCAGCCACCCCTGCATTGAATTGGAATCCCCCCTTCCCCCTCCCAGCACGCGGCCCCCGCAAAGCCTTCCCCTGTCCCCATTGTGGATCCACTGCTCGCTCCTCCGTGCCAGGGGCCTGCGAACCTCGCCCCAGATCCAGCCCGCCACCTGCTTTGCTGTGGACCACAGCCGGACGGAAATGGCTGCTGCATTTGAGAGTGTTTGTAAAGAATCAAAAGAAGAAAAATTCGTCAGGACACTGATGGGAAGCTCCGATTTTGGTGTCCACGAACGGTTTCATCGGCTGCACGTTCGTGTACATGTCGGATCCGGCTGGTTTTTCGCCACAAGGCACAGCTGAGCGGCCGCGACAGACCTCACAGCCCGAGCCTCCAACATCTGTTGTGTGGCTCTTGATGCAACAGAAAAGCCTGCTGACCCCAGCTCCCTGCTGCCTCTGTTTTCACTGCAGACGGCTCTCGTCCTGGGATCATCTGTCTTCCTCGCAGATGACGAGCAACTTGCAGAGGAACTGCGTTCAACTCTATCCCTTGGGCCTGTTCCAGCTTCCGGCAACAGCAGACGCTCCACGTTCTGTTCCCACCGGAAATACCTGTTCACCCATCCCAGGCCCCCACCGCAGACCCGGATGCCTGGGGTACGGAGTCACCACTTCCTCTCTGTGGCCCTCCAGCCCCAGCAATGGAAGCATCTCCTGGGCAAACTCCCACCTACAGACAGACACCCAGTGCTAACAGGGCGAGTTGACTCGCCCCAAATCATTCAGTCAGAAGGGGCAGGGCAGACACTCAAACCCAGACCCTCCAGAGCAAACTCGACACGCCCTTCACCTCCTGCAAAATCGACCCGCCCCCTGGACGGACTAGGACAGCCCATTGGCTCCGGGGAGCCGGGACTCCTTTGGGGACGGAGTCCCCGGACCAGAAGCAACTCCAGCAGCGTGCTTGTTGCGTGGGGTTTATAAGCAGCGTTGGTCTAATAAAGTAATTTCTGAACATCTCACATCCCCTAATTGCTTGTCACAATAACACGAGGCACCTCCCTGTACGTTTGTTTTTCCCATCTCTGGCACGGAGCAGGAGCTCCTGGGAGGCGGAGATAAATATAGCCGCTCACTTACTCACCACTCGGGTTGCCTGAATACTCAAGGGAGCACGCCGCCACCCCGACCACACGCGGAGCCCGTGCGCAGGCGCGTGGAGCGAGGGCGCTCGACCGCGGGCGTCGCTGATATTTCCCGGACCAGCCCTAACTTCGGGAGGAGAACAGATTGGTCCGGCCTGGTACCAGCAGGCCACAACCGGGACCCTTTATGGAGAGGCACGTTTCTAACGATGAGGCATCGAATGGTGCCCAATCAGAGACATCTTTTACCAAGTGAAGACAGATTCGCTTCTGAGGTTCCCATAGGCTCCAAGTCCAAGATGCTCTGTACCTAGAAGTGTCCCACCCCTCTCTTGGAGACAGGCCTCCAGGAGTCTGGCTGGGAACCACAGAGGAGCTGGGGAGGGCGGGGAGCCCGGTGTGGAGGAGGGGCCAGCTCGCACACACACATCGGCAGCGGTCCGCAGATTCAACCCCGGCCTCTCTTCAGGGGCTGAGGCCAGGGTGTCGCCATCTCCGCCTCTAGGCAGAATGAGCAGCAGGACCAGGAGGTGGTCACACATGCGATCTCAACTCTCCTTTCTGGGTCCACACGCCCACCCTCCCTCGGCCACCGCTTCCGGTGTGCCCTGTGTCCCCCACACCAGCCACCCTGACTCCCAGCACCCCCACGCAGAGCCTTCGCTACAGGGCTTCCCGCATCAGCCTGGAGGCCCCAGACGAACTGCTCTAGAAAGGTGTATGTGTGTGTGTGTGTGCCATGTGCTCCCCCTTTCCCCTTGCACAATGTGCACAGAGCTGGGCCCAGGTTTTCTAGAACATGGCCCCGCCCTAGACCAGCAGAAACCTGTCTCTCACGGTCTTGCTCAAAGGGTCCCCGTTCCTTGCGAGGTTCCAGGTACATACAGAACCGAACTGCCTGGGTGGGTGGTGTCTGTCCAGCCCATCCTGGTGTGGGGGCTCAGTTCCGGGGTCACGGAACCCTTGCGCTCTGGTGTGACTCTGGGAAAGGCTGGGGCTTGTGTGTGTTCGCGGCGATGCCCTCAGAGCTCAGCTGTGTTAGGGGAAACACAACGGCATCTGCCGTACACTGAGGCTGGCCGGGAAAGGCTTTGGGAAGCAGACCAGTAGGGCCAATGGGAGCAGAGGGGCCAGGTCTCTGCAGTGTGGGTGTCTCCCTTAGAGACCCCTCGACTCCCACCACCTCTGCCCAGCCACCTAGGCCCACTGACATACACCCAGCCAGCAGCTTTCCCTCCCTGGTTATTCCAGAAGACCGTGTTTTCCCCCTTATCACCCCCTTCCCATTCCCTTCCACACCCCGACCAAGCCCAGGAATCAAGCAGAATGTACAGCGAGCCCAACTTGGGTTGAAATGGCATCTCTACTGAGTCTTCGCTGTGTAACCTGGTCCGAAAGCCTTTCGGCCTCTCTTAGGCTCAGTTTCTTCACCCGTACTATGGAGGCTGCGATATCTACCTCTAAGGGACAACTGTCGTTTCTGCTGACCCATATACCCTTCCCATATCTTCTGGCATCAGCACCACGATTTTCCTTTGAGGAAACCACCTGTCTCTCACTCCTGGTCCATGCAGCTCCCTTCACCACTGGCGGGCAGTTGGCCCTGGGCCGAGTCACCAGAATTGGTTCAGGAAAGGCCACGTGACCCAGACCAAACCAATAGTGGTCAGCCCTGGGATTCTGCTGAAGCTCTCTGTCCTTGGGAGTTCCTGCGAAGGTAGAATATGAAAGTCCAGAGTTGCTGGTGGCCACTTATGCCTGAGGCACGTCTGAGAACGAACCCAAACAGAACTAAGACACAGAGACAGAAATTTCTTGGGACATTACGTAAGACTATGTGTCTGGCCAGGTCTCACATTCTCCCTTGAACTTCCCAAAACCATGAGCCAATAAACTTCCTCTCAAACAGCCAGTTTGAGCTGGGCTTCTCTCACCAACCACCGCAAGTCCCGACTGATTCCGCTACCTAGGGGCTCCGGTCAGAACCGAATGAAACAGCATATGCAATCACCTAGCAGGCTGCTGGCACATTGTAGGAACTCATAAAATATTAGTCGCCTTCCCAACAAGAGGAGGAAGGGAAAAGTGCCAGTGGACACAAGGCGGAGAGCGCGGAAAGATGTCTAATCAACAGAGCGAGAGCCCGGAGGAGCCAAGAAGGGATGAGATCAAAGCGGGTGGAAGGCTCTCAGCCCGAGCTGAGCTGTGGAGGAACACGGCTTCCCTGGGGTCGGTGGGCCAACGGGCGAAATGCAGACACAGTGGGAAGGGGGAATGTCAGGGAGCTTCGCAGCAAGTGGCTTCG